>JADDOH010010144.1:0-90359 GCA_016648135.1 Agrypnia vestita
CATCCACCGTACTCTCCGGACCTTGCCCCAACAGATTACCATTTTTTTCGAAAATTGGATAACTTCTTGCAAAGGAAAAAATTCAACTCCGATGGGGCAGTCCAAACCGCCTTCAAAGATTTTATCGATTCCCGTCCGAATGGTTTTTTAAGTAAAGGGATCGATGAACTACCTATGAGATGGCAAAAGTGCATAGATAGCAATGGTACATACTTTGATTAAATAAATATATTATAATAAAAAAAATCGGCTTTATGTTCCTCCCATACTAAACGTCAATTTCATATGTAAGGACCTAATATAATCCCTCATTGGTCCGTGTACATTTGAAAAAAAAAGTATTTTTCCTGTCTGTATTGATGAATAAAGACAAGAAAATTTACCTAGTAAGTGAATATTTCGCCATAGAATCAATGAGAGAAAAAATAGAATATCACACTTTGACTACTGGCGTACCACTCTTCTTTTATGAGCATTCTTTAGATAAATCTTCTTTCTAATCATCATCATTCGATGCATAAGCGCTCTCGTCCAATATTTTTAAGTCAATGTTTTTTCGTTCAAGTTGTTTTCTGGTAGACAGCCGTAAACCAAATTATCTAATGAAATATGCTTTTTGGTTTGTTACGGTGCCGAATAAATCTTCGTAACGAATGTTAGAGATACTGCCCACCTCATACTGCCTTCAAAGATTACGCCGTAGATTTATATTATTTACGTAAACACAGTGAGACCAATAGCTCACTATTAAAATAAATAGTATAAATTCCTTTACTTAATAAAAAAACAATCAAAACAGCAAGGACCGTGAGAGTTGGAGATGTGGAAATAGATTCTTTGCTCTTCGCGGATGATACTCTTCGAGGCTGGCGCCCACACAAGAGGACCTACAACAGTGGACAAATTCCTTCAATGGAGAGTGCACTCAAGTTGGGATGAAGATTGGTAGTACCAAAACAGAGGTTATGGTCGTAGGTAGAGACCAAGAGCAGTGTTCGATCAGCATACAGGGGTTCCAGCTGAAGCAAGTTGAAAAATTCATATACCTTGGGGTAGAATTTTTTAGCGACGGGAGGTTAGTATACCGGAGAAGAAAGTGAAGTAGATAGAAGAATCGGAGTTGTAGCCGACGTTTTTTACGTTCTCTATATAGTGCGGTGATAAGAAAATCTGAGCTTAGTGTCAAGACAAAACTGAATGTATTCAAATCTGTGTACAAGTCGAGCAAGTGAGAGCAAGGATCCAGGCTGCCGGAATGATCTAATGGCGGTAGTCACACTGATGAACAGAGTGAGAAATGCCACATAAAGCACACACTCAGGACTACTCCTACACCTACAAAAATCACAAATGAGGCAGCTTGGACATGTGCTTAGAATGATAGAGGAACAAATGCGACGAAGAATCCTCTAAGCATCCCCGAAAGGAAGACAGCCGGAGGGTCGCCCCAGATTGAGCTGGGAGAAACAAACAAAAAATGAGACTGAATGGGTCTAGACTGGTTGACTCATGCGGAAGCAGCGCAAGACAGGGATATGGAAGCACCTTATTGAGTCTTTAGGTCCCCGACCCTACTAAGACAAGGTGATGTGGCTGTAGCGATCAACGTAAACACTTACAAGGTCGCATGAGGCGACCCGATAATAAACGCTAACGCGGCCACTTCCGTCGAGGAACTAAGAAACTAGGAAAACAGGGTCCATCATCAGGGCTGATGATGGACCCTGCAATGGGATCCGAAACGTTGGCCAGAGAAAACAAGGAAAACATTCGTCAGGAACCAATTCGCTGAAAAGGCAAATTTCCTACACAGCAAAGAAATTGAGAAGTATATAAGCTCTGTCCTCTTCATACAAATCATCAGTTATCAGTTACCATTCAGTCAGCATTCAGTCTCCTATACTATACACAGTAATTCACAGAGTTATACAGACGACGTCTCGCTGCCGGTGGAGGTCGGTATCTACGTCGAGAACTGACCTCCGCCAACGTCCCGCCACATCAGAATTTACGCTGTGACGTCACTTGAGTACCGAGTACCTGGCTACGAACAACCGAATTACAAAGCAAAGCTATGGAGTCACCACTCTCGAATCTACGCTACACTGCCGCCGCAAGACGATCTAAACCCGCAGGACTCGCAGTCCTAAATCCTTCTGGATCTTCAAGGAAGCCTCTATCATCGATACTATCACCATCATTAACATGGAGTCAATCATTATTCTCATTGTATATCAGGGACCTTCTGGATAGTAAAATAAAACACTGAGATCACCCTCTCATTTATTTATTTATTTAACGCTCTTAGGGGCTTTTACAAAATATACAAAATATAAATTTAGAAAAATAACATAAGACAGATATACAGTTAAAAGGTACAAGTACATATAATAGAATTGTGTAAATTTAGATTGCTGTTAAAAGATTCAAGTACATCTTATAGATTTGTGTAAATTAAAAAGAGACGTTTAAGTAGTAGTAAGAAGAAGACATAGATTGCATTCAAAAAGTTCAAGTACGTCTTATAGATTTGTGTAAATTAAAAAGAGAAGTTTAAGTAAGTAGTAAGAAGAAAAAGAAAAATTTATTATCCATTTCCATTTAGTTGAGATGTAAAGAATTATATCAACTTTGTCCTATACACAGTTATATTATCAGAAAAAATGTCAGCCGCCTCTGCATGTTCATACATACATCCACATACATCCCTATATAGTTGATGAGGATGATGATCATTTAATAAATAGTTTGGAACTGGGTTGAGCTCGACTTTTGGCAGGAATGCGCGAATTGACGATCGGAGTGTTTCAAGCAGCGGCATCTAGCCCAGTCCCACGCAGATCAGACACTTTGCAGAATATCCCGTGACGCGAGAGCTTAGGAACGTAACCGTATTAGCGGATTATCGACGAACAGCCCCATCTTGCGGGTAAGAGGAGAAGAATGAACGCTGCGAAGATTAGCCAGGATTAGAATGGCGTGCCGCCTGGAGGAGGAAAATATTATCGTAACGGATTGGAAGGCGTGGTATGGGAATTCATTTTGCCGAGGGAGTTTGTATTATATTAGGTCCTTACATATGAAATTCACGTTTTGCCGTACTGGCAAATTTGATCTCAAATATCTTCTCTTTGGTTAGGAATTCCAAATCCAAATTTATACAGCTATTTACTCATGTATTTGTGTTTTGAAAATTATAATTCATTTGTTTTTTCCTCAATTGTTTTTTTCTTTGCGTCACTCAGTTTACAAAATGAAAAACTTGAAATATCGCGTTATTTACGAGTACGAGTTCCACCGTAGCACCAGGCTGCAGAAACGGCTCGAAGGATTAATGATGTGTATGGCGACGGTGCCGCAAAAGAAAACACAGTGCGTTTTTGGTTCCAACGTTTTCGTTCTGGAAATTTCGACCTGCAGAACAAGCCCCGTGGACGGCCGGAGACCAAAGTTGATAATGAAGAATTGAAGGCTATTGTGGAAGCGGATCCATCGCAAACCACATCGAGTTAGCTGCAGGCTGCGGTGTTAGTGATAAAACTGTTTTAATCCACTTGAAGCAAATTGGTAAGGTGAAAAAAGCTTGAAAGGTGGGTACCTCATGAATTGAGTGAAGCAAATCAAAAACGCGCGTTGACTGCTGCGTTGCATTACTCAACCGGCACAATAATGAAGGGATTTTAAATCGAATCATTACCTGTGATGAAAAGTGGATCCTGTACGATAATCGGAAGCGCTCATCGCAATGGCTGAACCCTGCCGAACCAGCCAAACCATGCCCCAAGCGAAAATTGACTCCAAAAAAGTTACTTGTGAGCGTTTGGTGGACTAGTGCTGGTGTCGTTCACTACAGCTTTCTTAAATCTGGCCAGACGATTACGGCAGATGTCTATTGTCAGCAACTGCAAACCATGATGGAAAAGCTAGCTGCTAAACAACCGAGGCTGGTTAATCGCTCTAGGCCACTGCTGCTTCATGATAACGCTAGACCACACACTGCACAACAGACGGCTACCAAATTAGAGGAGCTTCAATTGGAATGTCTAAGACATCCACCGTACTCTCCGGACCTTGCCCCAATAGATTACAATTTTTTTCGAAATTTGGATAACTTCTTGCAAAGGAAAAAATTCAACTCCGATGGGGCAGTCCAAACCGCCTTCAAAGATTTTATCGATTCCCGTCCGAATGGTTTTTTAAGTAAAGGGATCGATGAACTACCTATGAGATGGCAAAAGTGCATAGATAGCAATGGTACATACTTTGATTAAATAAATATATTATAATAAAAAAAATCGGCTTTATGTTCCTCCCATACTAAACGTCAATTTCATATGTAAGGACCTAATATTTATTATTGAACGAACTGTAACCAGTCAAAAACGACGTACGTTTACATGTCGGTTGCTAAAGAATAAATAAATAGTTTTTTTTTAAAAAGAACGTTACAGGCAGATAGACGTTACAGGCAACAAACAGACAACGAAATTATTATTATTGGGATGATAACATAATAATTTCGGAATATTTAGAGTATGGTCTAATTTTTCAGAACAGTGCTGGATTTTTGTCACAGGGACTTCATTAATCACACAATGTATATTATAGATGTCTCATAGAGACGAAACTGTACTATAATGGGAAAGTAGGTATATAATTCTTTTGGGTGTACATAGGGCTTATGACCTATCGTACGGCTGGCTTAATTGATCACTTTACACAATATAACGTTCGCCATTTCCAATTGGGTGGAATGGCGAACGTTACATTGTTTAAAGTGATCACTTAAGCAAACCGTACGATAGGTCGTAAGCCCTATGTACACCCAAAGGAATTTTATACCTACTTTCACATAAAAATACAGATTTGTCTTTGTGAGACGTCTACAATATACATTGATTGACATAATAATTTTGTCACGTGGGATTTTTGACGTGGACATTTTGTCGTCGACCTTTTGTCGCTGGACCAAATGTCCGTGGACCTCTTGTCATTGGACCAAATAACCGTGAAACTTTTGTCGTTCTGAAAAAAAAGTTTTTATAAAATAAGTTATGGACGTTATACGAAGTTACGGGGACAGACAGACGGACGGACGGACCGACAGATGTAGACATTATAAAGTAATTGGGATTTAAAAAAAAATGTTCTCAGGTTTTCACGGCTATTAAAAATCATTTGGTTTTACGGCTAATTGTTGATGGCTAAAAGATGTTGGCCATCAGCCCTAATGATGGACCCCGAAATGGGATCCGAAACGTCGGCCAGAAAGATCGTAGAAACAGGGCGAATACCTCAGAAAATAAAAACCTTGAGATACACAAGTTTATTAAGAAAATGTATTAATAGCAGAACATTCACCGCTCAATTTGAAAACCCTTCACGTTGTCTGACTTTAAAATGCTGGGTCAATTATCCAAACATTTTAATATTTCAATAATTTTAACGTAACTAAAATAATTAAAATTAACCTTTTGAGTAAACTATTTTATTTAATATTGTACTTAAAAGCTCTATTAAGTGAATGTAGGTATATTCTCATTACTTATCTATATCTGGATTGCATGAATTTGAACATTATAACTTTGAAATAATTGATGTATCCAAATGCACGCTGTCTACACAGGAATTAATTAAATTACATATGTAATTAAATATGCTACCAAATTAATTGTAATTGAGTAGGTTTTGTAAAACTGGATGATTTTCAACTACAATACATTGTTAATTGAATTAGCGAGAAAAACATATTGGAGTATAATAACTAATGTGAAAACAAAATTAAAATGTCGCTATTTTCAAAAACGATTTGTTTATTTATAATATTTAATTTGCACATTTTCTAATTTTAAAAATTTCTGATTTATCTTACTGTAATCTTTTGTTATTTGTACGTGAAATTTCTAACCCTTTCTAACCTTAAATTTCTAACCCTAATTTCTACTTTTTCCAAAAGTTGATTAGAAAATTCAATTCAAATCTTTTTTGCAAATAGTTAACTTTTCATTTTTTTACATTAATTAATTGATTCACTCTATTTATATATTTTTTTGTTTTTGTTAATACCTATAGATGCAATTTTATTTTTTAGTAAGGGACCGTTAACTCCGAAACATTTTGATAATTCAGTAAATAGGTTTTATTGTTATTAACGAAATTCACACATAGTTATTTTGCTGTTATTGAAGAAGAAATATAATTTTTTTATCCATAATTACTATATAATTAGCCGTACATCTGTGAAATATCATGGAACATAATAATAATAATTAATAACGATCCGTGCGTGTAACTTGAGCCGCGCGCTGATTGACGTGATTGTTACACTCGTACGCCCGGGCCTCAAAGCAGCTAGTTATCATCAGCGATGTAATTCTAGCCTTATTCCAGCGAGTTACGGACAGGCAAACGGATATTCGAAATCAGGATTGTTGATATTTAATGAAACTCAAGTAGTGACAAGATAGATATATTTCATCAGTTTAGTTATCAATATTAATAAAATTTGTATTATTTATTATTATTTCGTTGTTTTAGTAATTATTATTACTTTTTAATGTTACGTATTTTTTGTACGTGTATTACCGTTATAATTATTTTTTATTACAAAGATAAAAATTTAAACATGGAATCGGTATCGCATCATATTCTTAACATTTTCAAACTAAGCTAAAACACTTGTGCTGCGAAAATAGAACTAACTTTCTTGTGTCCTGAAATGGGGCTCGACCCACTGTCCACTGGTATAATGGTTATGACTAATACACGATTATTGCGTTATAAGGGATTGTGAATTGAGGTGGTTTGGCCACGTTGGACGCAAAACAAATGATTGCAATGTTACCCAGGCGATCTCCATGTCTCTTCTCCGAAGTACATCCAGAGGAAGACCAGAAAGTCATGGGTGGTGCAAAGGAATGGTCAGATGCAGAGGCATGGACTGTGTTTACGTTATCCAGGGCAGAAGAACGTACAGCCTAAGGACAAGGAGCCTGAGGATTGTCACTGTTAGGGTCCTAACAGTGATCCTAACAGTGACAGTGAGTATGGATAAAGCGAAGGAGACGAAAGTACATACACGGTCGTGACACTAGTAGCCTTCAGTAGAGGACATGTTCCTAAATATTCAATATATATTTCGTTGATTAATTTCCACGACTTAGTCATGCAGCATGGTTGTTTCATGGAATTTTTTTTTCAGTTTTATGCTTCCTGGTTTATGCAGGCTTAAGGTGGCGGTTCGCGCCGCAACAGAGACAGGAGACCGCGACCGAAGACAGAGACGGGAGACCGCGACCAGTGCATCGGTCTCTTCATATTGTACTGTGGGTCGAGACCGAGACCGCAATCAAAGCTACCATTCATTCAGTATCGTATAGTCTGTCGATGGAGTCTGTTGTGTTGTACTGTGTCATTAATTTACACTGCAATGGAATGCCAAGTAGAGTAACTATTGGAGGAAGAAGAAGACGATGATTTGCTTTTATATTATTATTACAAATCGAAGAAAAGATTTTCTATTAACGAATAATATTCAACAAGAGGCCAGGAAGGATCATTTTAGCTATTAGTGAAGAATCATCTATTTTTCACAGTTTTCGTCAGAAAAAGCAGTCATTTTTTACAAAAGACACACGCACTTTTCGAACGAGGTTAGGTATTCAATACAGGACTTGTGGAGTATAAATTAAAGAGAAAAGAGCCGAGGCTACCGAGGATTTCAAATAGTTTAATCAGAGTAATCACATCGCACCATTTCCAATTTAGAGCCGCGTTCTGAATATCGCCCTGCATTGTAATATTTCCACGCAATATGGCCTACATTTGCGAACAGCCCCGGGCGCGGGTGACATAATACGATGGAACTTGGATACCGAGGAAACTCTCCGGATAACTCTCGCGGCCCGGAGCAAACTAACTACTATTTCCGTTTGATATATACCATAATATATTCATTTTATAATCTTTCAAGCGTTATTTATTCAAAAATATATTTTATTAAATAGCAATAAATTAGGGTAATTTTAACGCAGGGATTTAATAAATCGCAAATTATTTTTAATGGTATCGTCACTAACTTTCATATAATTATTTAAGACCCTGATTCGACCAATACTAGAATTTAATACAGTTGTATGGAGCCCTCATTATACAGTTCACATGAGTAATATAGAGAAAGTCTAAAATAAGTTTCTTAGATTTATCAATTATAAACTTAACATACCTTCAAGTAATATTGATTACAATATTCTTAGATCTTTTAGCTGTTTTGACAAACTAGAGACTAGAAGAATAGTGACGAACTTTTTCTTTTTACACAAACTAATAGATGGTACTATCGAGTTTCTTCAACTACTAGAATGTATCTGCTTGCATGTTGCGTCTCGCATAACTAGAAAACGCAGGTTTTGCCGTGGAAACTGCAACAAATAACTATTCATTTCATTCCCCACAGCAAGGGCTTCCTAAACCAGCAAACAGATACGAGCAACTGGACGTCTTTGCCAATAACTGTATATTATTCAAACATATACTAAAAGGTATATTGAAAGATTACTTGTTTTGTCGAATCGGACTTCAATAATTGAATTGTATTTGTATGTATATTTTTTATTACATTATTATGACTTTTAAAGCTTGTGCTGTATCTTTTCACTCTACATTATTACTTTATTTTGTTTTTAAATTTCTATTATATGATGTATTTCTTATGCTTCTGCTTTTGTATACTTGCTTTGTACTTTATATAATATTTATCTTTATATATTTGTATGTGTATTTTAAGTATTTTCTTTGCACTTTATGTCATTATTATGTTTACGTGTTATTATTTTCTTTCTTTAAACTGTATATTTTTTAATGTACACTTTATCTATCTATTGTAAATGCCCTACAGGCGTTCATTTATAAATAAAAATAAATAAATAAAAAATGTTAAGTTGATCGTGATTGATTTATTTATCATAAAATTGGTATATACTGCAATGGTCTTCAAAAATCAGTGCTCCAACTATATTTAAAATTAAAACACGAGTGTACACGTCTACCGTGATACAAAATTCTTGGAATACCTTCATCTGTTTACGTGCTACATGTTGGCTGTTTACGCTGAATGCACATATTTTACACAAGTTGCGAAATAATAGAAACTCGACGATTTACCTTCAAAACAATGATGTTGTTTTCCGAGTCCGACGAGCGCTTGAAATTCGTTGTAAAACAACAACCTAGAATTTTATAGTAAATTTGACTTAGTGTTGTAGTGGTACTTTGTGTTACTGAAGAACGTGGACCAGCTCACAACATTCTATCAAACAGAACTGAGACTCTTGACTTCGGGTAAGTAATTTCATCGTTGCATCAGATCCGTTATGTTATTGTTAACGCAAAAATAGGGGATGATCCCACCGTCCTAGGTCGGGTCAACCTGATCGCACGATGTCGCAAATTCTCAAGCGAAAACAAAATCATATGAAATTTCGCTGAGAATCTCAGAGCGGCCCACGGTTGAAGCAAGAATCGAGTAGGCGAGAAGAAAAAATTACAAGTTGATCTGGAGGCGAGCGCAGGTGAAACAAAACATAATTCTGATCGCTTTTGTCATGCAATTTATTCAATAGAGTTCATCAGGGCCCGCAGAGTTAAGCAATTCAGGAACTGACGTCGCCGACTTCTGTCTGTCTGTTCGAGTCGCAGCTCTATGAGCAGTGGTACCGCATTCAAAAATTCTATTCAATAGGTTTCATAACTTTTTCCTTGGTATTTACATATTTATTTCACATATCATATTCAGCTCGTCATGAAGGGGAAGATTGAGTGTCGCAGAGGGGTCGGAAGGAGGCGGCATTCCTGGCTTCGAAACGTCGAGAGTGGACAGGGATAAGAAGCGTAGAAGAGCTGTTCCGCACTGCCCTGGACAGGGAAACTTTCTCCCAGATGATCGCCGACGTCGGGGGGACCTAACAGGGCTCATGAAGAAGAAGAAGAAGAAGAATTAATTTTGGTTATATTAAATAATCAACTCGTCCCTCAGGACCACCCATGATGAAATAATCAGTCAAAAGTGACAGGCTCGCCAAGCTTGGTACAATAATTTTGTCCATTCTGGTCCGTATTAATAGTGCTTGGTACTGAAGACAAATTATCCACTATGAGTTCAATGTCTTGGACCGCATCCCTTCGATACTTCGCCCACCGTAATATAGAAAAATTGGAAAGGCGAATGGTGGTGCAAGTGAGGTAATATCCACATGACCAAACAGAAGAGTGTTTATACTTGTACAGAAAGATGAATGCTTCTTGCACCGCAGTACTATTTCTGCATTAGATAGAATTGGGCAGATAATACTGGTGGAACATTCGCAATCCCAGTGAACCACGGTCCTCAATGATGAGAAAATAATAATGAAGGAAATCTTTTTCAATTATTTATAATTTTGTAAAAATTTACAATTTACATATATGAAAATAAAAGCAAGTTTGTTTTTATTTTCGTATGCGTGATTATGGAGCTTTATAAACTCTGAAACAATAGACAATTTTAAATAAAGGCCATTTACATACAGTGATGTGATTTCCTTTCATTTAACAAAATATTTGATATTATTGGGAAATTTCTAAAATAATATATGTGATATGCAAGTTTGTATGGGGGTAAAAGCCGGATAGTTGGTGTGGTGTTAGCGCTTTACTTTAATTAGAAGTGCACCTCCCGCAGGCCTCAATGCCATGTAAGTTGTCGGAGTACGCGCACGCGTTTTGACTATGTGAACAAAAATGTTCCGCTGCAAAACTTTGGTGTCGAAATTATATTGGTAAGTAATAAGGCTCCAAAATAAGGATTCAGAATATGCCAATCATAATATAGAAAATAACCCACATTCAGCAATACAAAAATACACATCCTACATAAACAGACATACGGCCTAAAACAAAATAATTTAGAAACACTTAAAATTCTTAAAAACCTAAGCACAACAAATAACATAATAAATAATCAAGTACAACCCTTCACATCAACATCTTCATTCTTACAATGTTCCCGATCTCCCACCACCTAGATATCCCCTCCACTTTTACCGAATCCACAACCCACACACCAGACAACCACTCCTACATTCCTCAGTCTTAATTCACCCGATGAAGGAAACGGACGTTTCTGAAACATGTAGTGAAACAAGTACTCAAATATTACTTAAATTGATACAAATTTGTTTCCTTCTAAAAGAATCGTAGTGAGGCGTGTATCCCCGTACGAGGCAAGTATCCCCCGAAGCATTTTTAACGTTAGGCAACTATCCGCTATTATAGGCAACTATCCCCCTTTTGAGAGGTCAAATAAACCAGGAATTACTCAAAACCAATATTAATTATGTGTACAAAAATAGAATACTGTAAAAGATAAAAGACCAATGTTTTGATATACATGTTGCATTATTCTTAGGAAGTACATATTTTTTAATAATAGAACTTTTTTAAAAGTGGGGCAACTATCCGGCTTTAACCCTACACCGATGTGATTTTTGTAGGTATTATGTAGCTAACGCGGAAAAGGTAAGTCTGATAGTGATATATATTTAGAATCAGAATAGTAGGTACATTTACCTCACTATAGCTAGACCGCATATAAAAGAATGTGCGCAAAAAATATGTGTGTTATTACGATGCGATGCAAAAAATGAACACAAAAGAAATTTTTGTAGTAAGTAACCTTTTTTATATATTTATTTGGAATATCATATTAAGGCTTGTAGTACGGGCTTGCCAGACAACTTTCTCCCGCTTTCTTCTTACCGGACAAAGCTAGGTTTTTAATTTTTTATATTTATTAATGGTACCGCGTACCAACGGAGATACAATGTGTCAAAACTATTTTGCAATTTTATGAAAACTATTTATAGACACGTCCAACGATGTTTGTGTTTGATAAATTTACGACTGGCGACCGGTCGATGCTCATATAACCGTCGTTTACAACTTCATGTTCCGCTATGAAAGAGTATTGTCCCTTGTGGATTTGATGGACTTGATTACCTAACTCAAGATATAAAATAAAAATATTGATGGAAATATTGTAGGAATATTTCGTATAAAGAAATTCAGCGTTGTACGTAAAAAACATTTATTAAAGGTTAAATTTTATTACGCCTGTCTCGACAGAAAACTCTGTGTCGAGACAGGCAAAGTTTACAAAGAGAAGTTAATAAGATTGAAGTACAAGTACACAAAATACAAAGTGATAATTCGCCGAGAGATTATAAATATAACATGTTGTACACTTCGAGCCCAGAACTCCCACCGCGGGGATTAGAACTCTGCTTGACCTCTCTCTCTCTCTCTAATCTCGATAAGCTTCATTAACGCGTTCACCGCTTTCCATTGCATTTAAAATAAATTCTCTTATTCCTGTAAAATTGTAAGAGATTACATCCGACAAATTTATTACTTTTGTAACCATACAAAAATTAAATAAAACATTTTAAGAACCTTCTCTGTTAAGTAACAGAGAATAGAGTGTGCTTAATTTGGTCTATATTTTGTCGCACCTTTGTTCCCGGGTATCTGAATTAGTGCAATAAAAATAATTGATTACCAACACTGATATCGCGGGGGATTATTTCAAACAGAAATAATAATAAAAAAACGATTTTATTATTTCTTTGTATCTATTTATATTTATTAATTACACCTACTGTACGATGACGGATGGATCGCCACCATCGCACGTGGGTCGTGTATTAGAAGGAAATAGTTTCCTTCCCAATCTCCGCCGATAATGATTGAATACCCTGACACCCGAGATACACTGGGCCAAAGCTAACTATAACACAGTGGACAAATTGTACTTGCAGCTTTCCTGGTACGTCGAGTGCCGATTCAATCCGCAATTCTCCTGGCTTCGTTGAATCCGGAACAGTTGGTCTGATTCTTCGTCGTATTTGTATGCTACACGAAGAAGAATGTCAGTTCTCACAGAAAAGTACACCGACACGCTTTCCAACTGTAACTGGGCGGATTTTTAAAAATTTGAATCCTGGTTAGCGGTTGGCGCAGAACACATCGGGTGCCAGACCCGACCAATCAAAATCATTGCGCGGCCCGCGCGCGGCGGTCACGAAACACCTACCTTAAATATAAGTAGATGTAAACGAATAACAAAATCTTTTTTTTAATGTCAATCTACAAAGTTGCTCAACCAATTAAAAAAAATCAAAATGCGATCGTCGTGTTTTTTTAAAAATCTATTTCATTAATTTATTCACAGCAACTATGACGTGAAATGGTTTTGATTGCTTTTTATTAGAAAATCATTAGATTACCTAATTTGAATTTATGTGGTTATTTAATATTAATAACACGTTAGTGGCAGGTACTATGAATATTCAAAACATAAAATGTTGATTAAACCTTGATGTTGCACGATTATATAATTGTTGAATATTAAACGATGTGAAAACTCCACAAATTTTGATGCAAGGGATGAAGCGATTAACGAATATTGAACCCTCTTAAATTCTTGTTAATAATATTGTTAATAATTAAACAAAAAATATTTTTTCTCGACCTAAGGTGTCAATTTTGCTTCAAACGAATCTCATCATCTATATTTCGTGAAATGGATTTATTATTTTTAAGACAGTTATATCATAAGACACACAGCATGTGTGGGCGAATAGCGTCATAGATAATCAGAAAGTCAGCCTCACAGGTGAAAGCTTTCCTAAGGGAATTATTAATGAGCACAGCGCAGTTCAAAACATTATTGCGTCATTTCAATTGCGAAAGTTCTTTAATCGATATTTTTATGTCTTCTCTTAGATGTTTATCTTTATCGCCTCACTTTTAAACTAAAAGTCTGTAAATGAAAATTAAAAATATATGTACAGGATGTAACAAGCTAGTCCACAAAACTTTACAGGTAGATTCTTGCTTTGACTGTAGTATTGATGAGTAGAAAATGTTCAAGAAACTATGACCTATAATATAAAGTAGATATGCGACATTAAAGTTTGCATTTTTTTCTGACTTATTTTTTGCAAATCGTTGGATTATCATTACAGTAACTTATATCTAACTCAAAAAAACTCATTCTCTTTAATACAGGTCAAATTAAACGATAAAAACTTTCCAATTCTAAATGGAATGCTTTCGGGGTTTTTATTATTTTATTTAACTTTTATTGAAAAAAATGAATTTTTCGCACTCGATATAAGTAACTGTAATAATACTTCAACGTTTTGTAAAAAATAACCCCGAAATATTGAAAAACGAATGCAAACTTTGATATTGCATAACTTCATAACTATTGATATAGGTTCATGGTTGCTTCAACATTTTTGACACATAACCAAGACAGGAATCCATCTGTAAAGTATTATGGACTAGCTCTGTTACACCCTGTATATACCGTTGGAGAATTTTCAGGAAACTCGTTAAACCTACATTTATCTATAAATGGGAAATAACGTTCCGAGAGAATAAAATGTAATAGAAAAGAGAATAAAAGAAATTGGGTATTTTTTTAAAGGTATTTATCTTTTTTTATATGCATCTATCAAGGTTACTATTAAACGATTATTTTATTGTAATATTTTTGCAAAACAACATATAATAAAATGGCCGCGTTAATTCTATTTCCGTAGAACTCCTCGTCCGTGACTGACATGCAACTTTCCCCAGTACATGTTTGTTCGAGGCAGAAAAGAATATGATGTTGTTATTTATAAATGAAATATCTACAGTGAATCGTACAGATTTTTAAATACCACTTGTTAAAAATAATCGTTTAAGTTTTTTTCCATCAAATTGTGCTCAATTTTACAAAAAACGATTTTTCCAAATCGGACTAGCTGTAAACCCGTGAAAAATCACGGAAAAAAATCAAATTCCAGGAAGCTACTGACGGATGACAGAGAGACCCTACAATTGAAATCAGGAGAATTGATAAGCTAAAATGTAGATATTTCTTTCGTGTCTCGAGTAAATTTCGATAATACCTTCTTCTTCTTCTACCCCTTATCCTATTGGGTCGGGGTTCCTGCATCGCATTCCAATCTTGGGCTTTACTCTCCACGTCAGCACAATTTAGTTGCAAACTCGCTTCGCAGCAACTGTTTCCGCCAGTTCCTCCCAAGACGGCCCCTTAGTCTTCTGCCTTCTGGTCTTGCCTTGAATATTCGCTTTGGCACTCTATCTTTATCTACTTAGCAGCATCCGCAAGATATATTCCAGTCACCTTAACTGTAATTTCTCGGTAAACGTCAATAAGGATTCTACTTCGAGATGTTCTCTTATTTGAATAATTCTGTTAATGTATATTATAGATGTCTCACAGAGACGAAACTGTATTTTTTCTAGGGAGAGTAGGTATAGAAGTCTTTTTGGGGGGTCAAAGGACTTACGACGTATCGTACGGTTGGCTTAAGTGATCACTTTACACATATGTAACGTTTGCCATTTCCACCCGTGATAGAATACCATGTCTATTAATTTTTTTGGAAGTTGTATATATATTTCAATTAATATATATACAACTTCCAAAAAAATTAATAGACATGGTATTCTATCATGGGTGGAAATGGCGAACGTTACATATGTATAAAGTGATCACTTAAGCCAACCGTACGATACGTCGTAAGTCCTATGGCCCCCCAAAAATACAGTTTCGTCTCTGTGAGACATCTTTAATATACATTAATTGATTATTGATGTCCCTGTGACAAACAATCCAGTACTGTTCTGAAAAATTTGGACATACTCAAAAATATTCTGAATGAATATTTCTGATTCTGCCCTTTCTGGTAACTCCTACTTTTCCTCGTAGAAATCCCATCTCGGTAGCCTGGTGAGGGTTCTTTCGGTCAAGATCCAGTGCTCGTGGCCGTGCACTAGGGTCGGCCTGAAAACTGATTTGTATACAGCCAACTTTGCTCGCTGGCTGAGCTCCGCTTTTTTGAGTACGGGATAATACAGGGATCGTGCTACCTGGCTTGCTTTTCCTATCCTCCTATCCAATTCACTTTCTTGTTTTCCATCCTGAGATGTTATTAGAGCGAGGTATTCGAAACTGTTCATATGTTTAAGACGTCTATTCTACGCCAGTAATAATATATAAAATAATAACATCTTAGTAAAAAAAAAGATTGATGTTCCATCTAAATTTTACTCTCTCGCGGTGATGTCGCCCCTCAAAGTAGAACAAATATAAAACCAAAGTAAATAAATACTCCCACATCATTGGAAATGCGAAGGATAGATATTAAATTTTAAAAAATAGATTTGCTACAGGGATTTCTGTAAAACGTGAAATAATAATTTAATTTTAAAACAAATATGCATACGAATAAATTAAAACATCTTTCCTCTTAAGCCTATTTTCATTTCCTAGTGCTTTTTACATTTTAAGGTAATCCTGAGATTTAATTATTCGTTTAAATTAGAAGATGTACACCAGTTATTATTTTACAATTACTCGGATAAAACCTGTATATTATAAAAAGGTCTAGGTAGGGCATTGCGACAGTTGTGACAGATTTTTCGGGCCGTGGGCGTGAGCCATCAATCCGCCAAGTACGGCCCGTGTTTTAGTTAAGACTTACCAACAATCTAAATAAGAAATACAAAAAAAAGATTTTACCCCTCACTTTTTTGTTATTGTTCTTGTTTTATTTTATAACTCTTCCAATTTATTATGAATGTATCTTCGTGCAGATGTTCGAATTTCCTGAGGCAACTTGGAAACACAATACCTTGTTTATGCATAAATAACGAGAAAGTATTTCTGCGCAAAAAAATATGAAACCAAATACTAGGAAACGAGAGGCACATTGCCTGCTCATTTTACAATTATATCGTTTGTGATGTTTCGTTCGATTTCGCGATGTGATGTAAATGCTCCGTCTTTTGTCTCACTAAAATTTCCGTAAAATGTCGTAAATATTGAAATAGATCTTGCTAATGGGATCTGAATCCGGGACGTATCTTTTGTCGATTATTATTTTCCTAGCCTTAATAATTATCCTTACATTTGTCTAATGCATCACATGATGAGTGTGAGATGTTTGCATTTCGTTTAAGCGTTTTGGGAAAGCCCAAAGTAATTTGGTTAAATTTTTGTAGTAAATTGCAAGAATGTATATTAATGGAGTACATACATCCTCTTGATATTTAAAAAGAAATCGATTTTTCAAATTTTTGTTCTAGCTTGAAGTTCTAAAAATAATTTGAGTTAAAGCTATTTTTAAAATTCCATTATTGTCTTGCGAGACTCTTTTTTTTCAAGCCTTTGGAGATGATATCTCAAAAAATACTAAACTAATTTTATTCAAATTATTCAAACATCTTTTTTAACAGCCTTATTGACAAAGCGCACGATTTTGTCGATAGGATGTTTGTTTATTATAAATTTTAGGAAAAAATGAAAATTATTTTTAATTTTTTCATTGATCTCATTTGCACACAATTTATTGTTCGATACGCTACTTGTTTAATTTAAAAATAAAATAAATAACTTTATGATTTCACTTAAACCCTAGCATATGATTATCTCCAAAATGGGAGCTCGCTACGGATAGTGATCTGACAGCACATGCTGTTTTAAAAATTATTTGTTAATAAAGAATATTAACCAATGCACCTGTGCCGTAAACGATGATTTAAAAAAAATTATATGAGCAATAGTTACATTTAATTTTTTTTTCGAATTTTATGTATTTTTAGATGCCTGAGGTGGGAAATCCTTTAAGTGAACGAACGATTAAAATCAAAATATTATTAGTACTTGATGAAATTGTGGTTTGACGGCTACAAGTAGCTGAGGTTCTGTGTCAAAGAAGCCCGCGGCACAGTGGGTGTATCGCCCACTGTTGTGCTCTGATCTGCCGAGCCGAGCGGCGGCGGGCGCGCCCGAGCGGCGCTCGGCCCGCTGGGGGGCGGCCGCGCGGCCCGACGCAGTTCTGCGCCGCCATCCCCCGCGACTCCTCGCCGATCCGAGTCAAGTTCCCCGCACTTTTGCGCGCCTCTACGTGCCGTGCTCGTTGCTGGTTAAATAACACTTCGGCAATTTTTTCAAGGTTGTTGAATCCACCGTCAAAACATTCGGTTAGTTTTTTTTACTGTGGTAAAGTGACTTCCTTGCAGTTCAGTGATTTTGGTTCCGACGGTCCTGACAAAAAGTAAGTTTTTTTAAGTAAACTTGCGACTGGTTTTGTTTTCGTTTTATTTTATTAATTATTTGTGAGTTGGGATTAAATCTTCGTTTGCTATCGCGTGATACTCTTTTAAAAAAAATTGTTAACGCAAAACGAAGATGCGTATCTTTGTATGAAATGTACACGTTAATCTAGCTGAAGAATATCAATGAAATGATTAAATATTACTTCTTTAATAACTGCAAAATGACTTTATGGCAACATTATTTATATAATAAATAAGAAATAAATTTGTATAAATCATTATTTTATCGAATTAATTGGTGGTTTAAACAATGTGTTTTCTTGTTAATTATATTAAATATTAGATCCTTTATTATATACCGAACTCTAGTGCAGATGTCTTTTATTATCAGATTATTTTTTATTATTTGGGTATTGTCACAAATTTATTTCTTCTCTTAATTGAACGAATTCTGCAATCGTTACTAAAACTGTTATTAATTCCACTGAAATTGGGTTATTTTCATTGTTGTACGTTTTTTTTTCTTCTGAGATATTTTATACACACCTACGTGTAGATACTTCAAAGAATGTATATTTCGGTATGTATGAACCAGCATACCTCCGTGTTTTTCTTTTCATTTGTCGCTTCAAACGAAAACCTGTGAAATTTTACCTATTAAAATGAACACAGAATAATTATTTTAATTATATAAGTAGAAGAATAGGCCTTCGTTCCTTTAAACTATGCCTTCCAATAAATATCCTAAGAATAAAAAAATATTGAGAATTTAAATTACATGGACGTAGTAATTCCATATGCGCGTTAATTTTGATCTCTCTCGTAGAAAAACTATGGGCTTTGATTGAAATCAGTAGCAATCATTCTCACACTGTACGGGGCGGAGTCTCAAGCGACTAGTCCAAAACAGTTGAACATACATGATATGGTAATGCAAAATTTAGTTCTGATAGGTGGTCCAACATTTCAATGAGTAAATGTTAAATAAATATATTTAAAAAAAAATCAAAAAACTTTTCCTATTCTGTACAAAACCGTGGATTGGTAGGGATGGCTCTCTCTTCCGACGGACTAGTACAGACATCTTCATATTCCGTCGGCGTCGGGTTTTAAAATTTTCAGTCATTGCAGGATTCTCAATCAAGCTCCGAATACGAATACTAGCGTAGCTAGTACCTACCGAAATACATATTTTTAATTATTTGGGTATACAAAAATGTGTAAATTTCAAATAGTAGTTTAAACTATCAAAGATAACTTTTACTCTACCAAAACTCTTTTACGATCCGACGTTATATTTTTCTCTTAGTGCACCGAAGGTTAATTAATACAAGATGGATTTAATTATTTTTACTAAGTTATTTAATAGGCTACCTGCTATAAAGAACATACGATTCTTGAGCTAAAGACTAATTAGAGCTTTTTTTACATTGCTCCATTTTTTGTATCGTATAATTGTTTTTCAAAAAAAAATTTTGGCACTTTTATTGAATACGTTCAGTGTCGGCAGTTATGCTGAACGGCTGCACTTTAATAGTACTGATAGATCTTTCCAGCCAACATATTTAGGCTGTAACTTCGTCAGTCTACCTGCAAGAAGGTACTACTCATTCCTGTAGATTTATGTAGGATTCGAGACACTGGCATACTGGTGGCCGTCAGATTTCCGATTCAGGTTTGTAGCTGTGATCCATTCAACTAACGGCTGGCTCTACTTCTGGCTTGTCTTGGCTCTGCTTGAAGGTCTATTTTGTCGTAACTTCATTTCATACCGACAATTTGACTTTTATTGTAAGGTGTGACGACATCTGGGCTGGGCAGCATTTGGTAAATAGAAATACTTATTTGAAAGTAAAGAAATCCCAGTACGACTGAAAAGAAAAATGTTTGTTACATGTATATTATCGATGTTGACATATGGCCTAGAAACAGTAACACTAACAGAAAAAAGAATACACAAGTTAAAGTGTGCACAACGGGCCATGGAAAGGCAGATGCTCGGCATGAGTCTTCGAGATAAAATCAGAAATGAAGAAACAAGACGCGAAACAAAAGTTGCCGATATTATGGACCGTATTGCGAAATTAAAATGGCAGTGGGCTCGAAAGGAGGATATTAAATGGGCACCCAGAATCTTACAGTGGAGGCCCTGGACGAAAAATAGAAGCGTCGAAAGACCTCCCAAAAGGTGTCTGATGACACAGTCCAGGAAGCAGGAAACAGAGATGAGTGGAGGAAAATGGAAGAAGCCTACATCCAGCAGTGGAGGGAAGAAGAAGAAGGCATGACTTATTATTTAAGGACCCCTGAGTTTATCGTCCTTAGGGAAGTAGAAGCCGGCAGATGGTCTTAGGCATATCGAAATGAGACGAGTTGTCTCGGCGTATTAATAATAATCCAACCGAACTCCATCAGTGGCTCTCTTTTGAACGTGACAAATTGAAATTTGAATAACAATTTACGATTTTCATTAGGACGATGTCTATGTTCTTTGTGAAACATTTCGCGTTCGAAATAAACCAGATGTTTTAATTTAAATCACAGTAGGTACCAGAGTTGCGAGAAATTTGAACCAGAAAGTTATTTAAATAAGTACCGAGTAATTTGTTTGATCTTATTCAAAAAAGCGGGGAGGTATGCTCTCAGCATCGGAAATTCGAAGGAAGAAAAACATTCAATAATTTCCATTATTATTACCATATTACTTGGGATGCCTGTAACTCGGGAATGTGCTTTTTAGGTCTGGCTGTATTATTAACTACGCCTAAAACTCAGAATTATTATAACTACGAGTATTTCCATAAATATTCAACGGATAATTAAATTATAATGTTGAAAGTTCTATCGTCTGTTACCGTGCGTGTTACACGGAATATAATTGCTCATATAATATTAGATCGCTGTATTTTTGAACTCCGTCGTGTTTTCTAAAACATTTTTTGCGGTGGTAACAGTTCTCTACACAGCCGGTCGTGTCATTATACAGGGTTATTTGTAAAACATTAATAATCTCGCAGGACTATACTCCTGCCTTGATTATGAGTCGAAAATGTTCAAGCTATTATGACCTAATATCAATTGTTAAGGAGATATGCGACATCAAAGTTTGCTTTTTTTTTTTCAATATTTCCGACTTACTTTTTGTAAAACGTTGGGTTATCATTACAGTAACTTATATCGAGTATGAAAAATTCATTCCCTTTAATACAAGTCAAATAAAAAAATAAAAACCTTCGAATTCCAATTGGAAAACATTCCAATTGGAATTTTTTCAGGGTTTGAACCATTTTATTTAACTTGTATTGAAACAAATTAATTTTTCGTAATTGATATTAGTTACTGTAATGGTAGTCCAACGTTTTACAAAAAATAAGTCAGAAATATTGAGAAAAAAATGCAAACTTTGATGTCACATATCTCCATAACTATTGATATTAGGTCATGATAGCTTGAACATTTTCGACTCATAATCAAGGCAGGAGTATAGTCCTGCAAGGTTATTAATGTTTTTCAAATAACCCTGTATATAGTGCTATAGAGCACATCGGATAGTTTACTTAATTCACAAAGCTTCATCATGTCTGGATTTAGTCAAATCCTCAGAGAAGTTATCTAATATTTGCGGTATCTTTTGAAGTGTTGATAGTCACATAGACATAATCTTGACTGGGGACGTAAACCTACGTTATCGGGGGTTACTTATTCATAACTCTATAATATATTAAGCTACGCTGGTGGCTGCTTTCATGACGACGGTGTTAAGTTATAACTCAATGCTTTAAATGTTTTACGCTTGGACTGCAGTTACCTTCATAATAATAAACGCATTTTGCTTTTATTTTGAACAGAACGGAGACTTGAATGCCATAAAGAATCAAAATTGACTATTTCACATCAAAATCCAGATTCAATTTTATTCGCCATCAAAAGATTTTGTTTGCACGCTCCTGGCGATGCTTATCATGGCCGTCTAGTTTTCAGCACAAAAACGTTAATAGAGATTCACTATTGATCGAGTCGAGAGACTAGATATTGCGAATCAAAGGATTCTTTGACGAACATTTTATGGACAAGAAAAATATTTAACGGACCGCAACGCCCTCCTTAAATGACTAATGATTTGAAATGCCGTTTCACTTATGAATTTGATTGAATTATTTCTTAGGCAACACCAAATATTTCATACGCACGATGATTTTAATCGAATCCAAAAGATTTTGGTACTTGTCACAAGTTATTACAGAGCGATACATTAGACAGTTGCAAAAGCAATGCCGTCATATCTCGGAGAGCATGTTTAGATCTGCACAGACTCTTCGCAGATTCTGTGTAGTGCCGTCATGTCTCGGAGAACATGTTTCATCTACGCAGACTCTACGAAGATTCTACGCCAGAGAGCCAAATGGTCGATTCAAAAGTTAAGGTTGAAACATAGTACTAAAATGCGACGCGACTTGACACGCGACGTGACACGTCGATACTTGATGCGAATCGTGCACATATACAACACGCCACGTGATGCTACAACACGCTTTGCTAGTATCAATGCTTTGCGAAGGACGGAAGTGTATTGAAGTTGCCATGGATTAACTATTTAAAGACGGGCTGGATGAAGATTTTGAAGAAGATTTATTGCGGATTTTAAGACTATATTTTATACAAAAACAGTTGAATAATTTTTTTTTCCCTAAGCATTATTTCAAAGACTATGATTACGGTATTGGCCTAAACTCATATCATATAACACTGGGTGCCGTTTCAGAAATTCTATTAATTGCTCATTTTAAATAAAAGTTAACAAAAAATATTTATAAACCAAGAATGTTCTCAAAAGACTGACGCGCATTGTCGGATGTTCACAGGAAACACTCTGCGATGCGTCGGGTGGCATGTGTGCCCCCTCTCCCGGCATCACGCTGACCTGGATCGACTGGATGTTCCCGCGTGGGGTGGCGTTTCATACATGGCGTGTTGTCTATTTGTATCTGAGCATATTAAATATATGAGATTGACAAGTACTGGCGTGGCGTGGCGTGGCGCCGCGTTTTAGTACTATGTTTCAACCTTACGCCGGCCGCACACTGGATGCGTTTCGTACGAAATTGAGTAGTACGTATATGTACGAATACGCAAGTA
This sequence comes from Agrypnia vestita, assembly GCA_016648135.1. Taxonomy (NCBI): domain Eukaryota; kingdom Metazoa; phylum Arthropoda; class Insecta; order Trichoptera; family Phryganeidae; genus Agrypnia; species Agrypnia vestita. The sequence goes on from JADDOH010010144.1 coordinate 23,311, forward strand.
CATTCCTGACCTTCGAAGAAGTATTGAACATCGCACACTATACACGATTTAGTGGTGCGTGTACGCACGTACAGATGCGACGTCAGACACGATCCGGATATGTTCGGAAATTTTTGAGATTTCGTACGATGGATATTGAAAATTTTGTCAATTTGACACATGACCTCAAATATTTGTGGGACCAAAGTTATTGAACTACGTGACCATCAGCTCAAACCATGGCGGAGGATCTCTAGAGAACTAAAAATACTTGTAAGTTAAATAATTTGGTTAAATGAATGTGAGGTATAATTATGTACATCGAACAAAAAAACTTTTAAATATTTCTCCGATGTAATGAGCTCTTGTTGCACTTCGATTCTCCCCAGCATTTGTGAATCTATTAAGTAGATAGTCATGAAATTTATTATTATTTATGTCTGCTATACTAGAGTTTTCCAGAAGATACAGATTATTCATTTGGCACAAACGTTATTGGAGAAATGCGAAAAGTAAACTGATCGTGACCAACGTAAGACGCAATCAATGTGCGAGCTCAATACGTACGAAAATAATCGTACGAATACGTATGTAATAATTCGTGCGACTGGCCTTATACAGTCAAAGTCATACATTTCTTTACTAAGAAGACTTTTACAGCTTGTCCAGCAGTCTGCAAGCCGAATATCCCGAGATATTTGAGACCTTGGTTAAATGTTGCGAATCGCGCTTTTTGGCCCGGAGTTAAGGAGCGTCCCAACACAGCCGACACGTTAAGAGCCCTCTCCCTAAACTAAACTTTGAAATGTGTAAATCAGCTTCGGTCGTGAACGACGAATGTTGCGATTAAAATAATAATTCACACTCTCCCGTTCCTCGGTTATGGGCGCCGTACCCAGTACCCAATAAGCGGTATCTCAGGCCGCAATCTGCGCGGAGCTCGGCGCCTAATAATGGCAGAGGTCCTCGGGGACCCGCCCGCCTTGCCGCGATGGCCCTATTGTCGGAATGGTGGTTAATCAAAAGACAATCGACAGTCAGTTATGCTTTACGGTCCCCTCGACCCTGTTCTAATGTTACGCCCCGGAAGGTTTTATTGTCTTCGATTATATTATTAGCGTTCAATTTATATATTAAATTAATACCCTAGGAAGATTCACATGTAATATTTGCGTTAAACGAGGTAGATTTCTCTATACCAAATACAGGGTGTCCCGTATCTTGACGTCAAACCGAAATCGGGTGATAGGCCAAGTCATAATAGTTTTCAGAAAAATATTTTTAAAAATCTAAGTGATGTCTTTTAAAAATTATAAACATTTAAAAAAAAATCAAAAAATCTACACCCTGTGACGGTCTTTTCACTCCTGTTGCTACAAATCTTTATTTTTATTCATTTTTTTTTTTAAATATTATGTATTCCTGAATCATGCTTCTGTAAACTTTTGTCCAAAATTCAAAGCCAACTTCTCCAGCTTGGAAGATAATGTCACTTTTTGACCAAACCACGTATTCAAAATCGACACTTTGCTCAGTTTTAACTGACTGTTAACTCGATTTCGGCTTGACGTCGAGATACGGGACACCCTGTATATATTAATTATTATTTGTATAATTTTAGAAATATAGAAACAGAGTAATAACTAACATCAAACATAATAATTTTATCATCTGTCTGTCTATCTGTCCGTCTGTGTAACGTCCGTAATTTATTTCGAATTCAAGACTAAAAAAAAATTAACGGCCAGAGATGGGGCTTGAAATCTGGTCAGCGCACTCGAACCAACCGCTTGACGCATGTTGCTATTTCCACTCCGCTAACCGCCAAAAAGATACTATAAATATGTACTAGGGCTTAGCCAAGACGCGAACGTTCCATCATTTTTGACGGGTTAGTGAAAATAAGAAAATAAGACAAATTTAACACTTCACAATTTTTAATTATAGATAGCCGTATTGATTTAGAATAACTGATGATTTATGAACTATTTCCATTCCACCACAATTCTTGTTTATTGAAGAGTTTTAGATTATTTATTTCCTTTATATCACTATAAATTCCATAATAATATTATAATTCAACAGCTGTATATACATATAATATGTAGAAAACCATATCATTCATTATTAATTTGTTCTCACTATATTACTTCTTCTGTAAATTATCTCTAGCTCTTCTGATGTAGAGTGATGATTGTTTTTAATAATTTATTCATTAATACTTTCTAAAGAAAGCATCTTCACCTTGTATTATATTTTATTTTGATATATTGTTTGGAAATATAACAGATTCAAGATAGAGATATAATAAATGACTTTAAACAAATAATATCGAACATGTAAAGCATATTTCAAATAACAAGTGTAGAAAAGAGTAGTAAAAATAGTGCCACGAAATGTAAAATTGGTAATGTGACACACAATTAATTGAGGGTGTTGATTTTGATTCTGCCTGTCACGCCCCTTTGGGTGCACCCTAAGTAAATCTGGTCCCTTAGACTGATTCACCGTTCTTGAAGTTAATGAGAGATGTGTTTGTAGAAGTGAAGTATCCTGCCCTGACCAGAAGGATCAGTATAATCAACAACCGATCACGCCTTACAAGAACATTAAAAATGTTAGTGTTTAATTCCAAGGATTTGAAACGCCAAACGATCCAAGATGACACGAAAGGGTATGCCTAACTAGAAGTTGTACTGCTAGTTATTTTTGTAATGAACATAGCCATGCTAAGCGATGTTAAATGGTTTTAATAGATAATTACGTATATTAAAACTTTTCAAATCATTTGCCTTATTTAAAACGAAAGTTAGGCACCGCTCGAGTTTCGCCTTCAATTAATTATTTCTGTTTTAATTATCGTCAAAGAAATTATATTAATACCGCCCCAAAACTAGCTCCTTTAATTTTTACAGTTAGTTGAATTATTATTATTTTATTTATTTAACTAATTTTTGTTTAATTAATCATTAGTTATTATCATTTAAAAGACATACAAAGTATACAACATAGTAAATATGAAACGATAAGCGCGGGCTAGAATGTCTTGAATACATCCATCTACAATGTACATCTCAGACTTATAATAGCCGTTAATTCGTGAAAATAACAACCCTCGCGTGCAACATGAACCGCGCGCTGATTGACGTATCGCACTTGCGCGCCCGGACCTCATTAGCGGCTAATCGTCACCAGTGCTGTTGTAATTCCAGCGAGTTATGAACTTACGGACATATAAGAGACATTTTAAATTAGGATAGTTGATGACCGATCTTTGAATACTTTAGATATATTTCCGTGATAAGATTATAGAAGTCACACGTTGATAATAATAATAATAACAATAAAAAATTTATAGCGCCATTTTCGTAAAAATATTAGCTTTACACTAACATTGTTTAGTCCTACACTAGTATTTAATTTAATGGAAAGGATTTTACAAAAAGGTGGTGGGTACTTAAAATTATCAGCGAGTGCAGTCAGTAATTTGAAATAAGCAGTATTTAACTAGAATTTCTACAAAATAAAATGTTGTAAGAATGTTCTTAGGTTTTCACGGCCACTCAGAATCTTCCGGTTTGTGTCTTCTGGTGTATTATGCCGTTTTATTACGACTTTTCTGGCCGACGTTTCGGATCTCTTTGCAGGGTCAATCATTAACACATCAGCCCTGATGATGGACCCTTAAATGGGATCTGAAACGACACAAACCATTAAATGTTGTACCTCGTAACATTCCTATCACAATTATTATTATATTTAAATTTTAACATTACATATTTATATACTCTGCCATATAAATATTTAATCTAGCTTATTTTTCCAATAAACGTGTTTTTGTTTACGCTTCGATGTACTGATTTGCCTGATAATTACAATATACGAATAATTTCTTATATGAACATCGTAGAAACAAAATGTTATTTTTATAAATTTTATGATATCAATTACCTGTTTGACTTTATGATATTGACCCGTTCGATCTTACGACATCATTGACCTGTTTGGAATCTTTTCCATTAAATTTATATAAAACATCAATTTATTGATGATATATTGTTGTTGTACTTATAAGATAATGTATGGGGTCGAAAAAAGATCGCCCATTTGTTGATTTTATTTTGTACAAATATTCTGTAGGTATAATGTTGAATTATCACGATGTATTGGCATTCGGTATAAAGAATATTTTAACGGTACCTAACCAAATTTATGATTGGAACGCTTCCAAACATCAGAATCGGTTTTATCGTATCGACAAAGAAAACAGAATTCACCCTCATGCAATTGTATTTCATAAAAATTTACAATTTATGAGGTCAGTCCATAACACATATTTTGGTTGTGGCTAATAAAGGCGAATCACGTGATATTTGTAATGAAACAACTGCCATACATTTATTCAGTTTCGTTTCACGTTTAAAAAATACGAAAATTCAACAGCCTCTTCCGTTTGAAGCGTGTGATTTTATGACTTAAACGTATTTTCAATTCGCAAACTCTAAAAGATTTTATTAAATGTCTTAAAAATCGAAACTATATCCCGAATGTTATCCACGCATCGGAAAGTCTTTGCATTTGACGCAAGATATTTGAGCGCTGGGATTCATAATATCTACACCCTTTTTATTCAATGCAAGAAAAATCCAGAGATGAATTAAAATTATTTATTAATAATTTTAATCCTTACTAATTAGTCCTGGATTATTTCAGTTGATTGAGCGATTCATGAGAAAGTTGGAAAAGCCTGTTTTGTTTCGTGGGTGCGGTAGTGGGAGGTGGTAATTAGTGGTCGCGGTGTGGTGGTCACTTGACGGTATTTGAGAAATATTTTCGAAAACGGTGTGATCTATTAAAAAAATACGTCATTGTATTTTTTTAATAGATCACAACTTACTCTCAAGACTATTGGATCGATTTTAATAGAAAACTGTTTATGTTGATGTGATTTTCGTAAAAATCATCAGAATCGGTTAAATTGAACCGGAGATATGAATTTTCATAAGTATATTTAGAGCTTAAAATTCAGTATCTTCCTTATATTTAAAAATTTACAACTTATACCAGTTTGTCGTCATAGAATTTTATTGTTCACTTCAAAAGAGCTATCCAACGATATATGACTCATCTTGATTGGGCATCAAAATGCAAAATGCAAAATTGGGTGCCAAAGTGCCCATATCCTTTGGCGCCGGCGAAAATCTTTCAGTTCAAGTATGCTTTCTGGAATTTATGAGGTGCACGCTTAATGCTCGTAATTCTGTACTGATTGCAGAGTGCGCTGTTTACCTGGATCTGCAGAGTACTCCGCACCGTCCCGAGTTGGCCCGGGTCCAAAACAATCTTGAAGGATTAGGGACGCCATATTGTTTGATGATTTATAAAATACTAGAAAGTGTTAAAGGTGATTACGTGTGCTCGGTATTTTGTTTTTTCGGTCACCTTCATGACCACACCATTCAGGGTAACTGGAGAAATACTTCTTGTGCCCTGACTATACTTTATAATTAACAGTGCTGTTTTGTTAGGGTATAGAGCATGTTTGTTTCTTCAGCAATCTTTTCACTGTTTAAGATTCAAAAAAATGCATTTCATTGTTATTTGAATATAATAGAAATTAATTATTTCTCACAGAAACGAAGCTATTTTTAAGAGTGAGTATGTATGGAAGTCTTTTTTGGGCCATCACAGGACCTACGATCCATCTTAGGCTGACTTAAGTGTTCACTACACACAATGTAACGTTCGGTGTGGGTGGAATCTGCGAACGCTTAATTGCATCAAATAATGTAAATGAGTTAAGTGAGTTAAATGAGTTAGTGGATTACTGGTGAAATATTTACCGAGAAGATGCCATGTGAAGATTGGGGTTTGGGAAATCTGGGAGTTTTTTCGTTATGAGACGATGTACAGTTAGGTTTTATGAACAGTTAGGTTGTAAAATGTATACCGATTGAAGTCATTTCATGTGACCAGTGATACTGCTGTGGTGATCGGGAGCCGCCGCAGATCTAGGCGTACGCATTGAGCTTACGTCCGCCGATCAGGGTAAAATACGGCTGACCCGCTCCCAGTTGCTGTAGGGACCTATAATCTGTCGACGAACGCCATAGTAAATCGCAAAATTCAACAGCGAGTTTCATTCGCACCCGGTACTGAGTTGCTCCATGATTGCCTCTATTCTACTATACACATCTCATTCATACTATATATGCTGTACAGAGTTATTTGGAAAACATTAATAACCTCGCAGGAAGATACTTCCGCCTTGATTATGAGATGAAAATGTTCAAGCTATTACGACCTAATATCAATAGTTAAGGAGATATGCGACATCAAAATTTGCATTTTTTTTTCAATATTTCTGACTTATTTTTTGTAAAACGTTGGACTATCATTACAGTAACTCATATCGATTACGAAAAATTCATTCGTTTCAAATCAAGATAAATAAAATGAGAAAACCCTGAAAAATTCCAATTGGAATGTTTTGCAATTGGAATTCGAGGGTTTTTATTTTTTTATTTGACTTGAATTAAAGTAATGAATTTTAAATATTCGATATAAGTTACTATAATGATAGTTGAACGTTTTAAAAAAAAAATCAGAAATATTGAAAAAAAAAATGCAAACTTTGATGTCGCATATCTCCTTAACTATTGATATAAGGTCACAATAGCTTGAACATTTTCGACTCATAATCAAGGCAGGAACACAGTCCTGCGAGGTTATTAATGTTTTCCAAATAACCCTGTTTACTTGCCGAATACACTCACATATACACTCGCCAAACACACACAACACGCTGACACAACATGATTCTTCCAGACGGGTGGGAATCCTCGCCAACACAACTTGCCCGTCTAACTATTTTAACTTTCGTTAAGTAAAGTAGTAATCTAATATGAAATATCACAATGAAGTCAAATCTACGTAACGATTCGAAAAAATATTAACGTAACCTAAAAATTTGGCGTAGACCGAATATTGCTTCAAAGAAAACACTGTGTTACAGAGAAAGGTAATGGCATAAAATGAACATAAAAGAATTACATTTATGTTTTGTCAAAATTCAAATTCGCGTGACGTCAGAGGGCATGGCGTGCCACTACACCATTGCCAAATGTATTTAGAAAAAATCCACGTAACACGAACTTACGAGATTCGATGCAAAATAAAGCGATTTATTTTTTTGAAAACAAATTACGATCCCAAAAGCATTCTAAAGTATAGGAGGTTTACGTTTTCCGTAGAAAATTCTATGAAAACGGAGAAGTGGAGCTTTTCTTACGTCCTCGTGGTTCCATTTATGGTAGGGAAACACAGACAGAGCAGAAAAATGTCTGCCATCCGTGAAAATAAGGGTGTTGAATGATTTGGTGACTTTAGGGTTTACCTCCCCTCACAATCATCTGTGGTAGACATGGACCTTCTCAAACATGCCGAGTTAGGGCGAGCATTCCCTTTTGCAGATTCATTACTCTTTTATACTTCCTTCTCGGTGAAAGTATCAAACTAAATTTAAATCACGTGACTTTGTGATATTCACCTGTGAGTGCGAGAATTTTTATAGATCCTAAATTTTAGACGTAGACTAGTGATGTAATTCCGTGTTGGGTGCGCAGAACCGTAGCAGTTAGTTCATACTCAGCAGTTAATTCTTATATTCTGCTTTGACGATTATTTTTATATTCTTTGAAATCAAATTCCGGAGACACCAAACATTCCTGGGACATTCTTAATAACGCACGATTCAAAGTAGTTCTTAGAGTAGCTTGTTGGTCTTATGGTTAGGATTCTCGCCTCGTAATTCAAAGGTCGCGGGTTCGAATCTCACTCCAGACCAGCAAGATAGTCCTATTTTCATTGCACAAGCGTTTGGCTTAATTTGAAAATAGTAAGAATATTGATGTCATACGTATTCCGTGTTTGCATCTCTATTTGAAAAAAATAGTTTTGTGTCCCCGTCTAATTAACGTGGTACGTTGCCAACCCAAATGTCTTAAAATAATACAGAAATATTAGCGAAATAGAAACAACGATCAAGCATTCCTTTTATGCAGTTTCCTATTAAAACTATTCAAATATATAAACAAGAACCAATTGTTATAATAAATTTATCGTGTTTGTGAAAAGTGTGTTCATCTCATTATTATATCATGAGCTTATCTATTACACTTCGTCGAACTTCATAATCAGTCCACTATTGCGAATGGTCTACCAGCTTTCTATATAGACTAATCGCGCATCGTCGGGAACATGGATGTCCAATAGATTACTAATTCGCTACGTCGTCTGGGCAATTTTCGTCTGCGCACTTATTTCCAAAGACAAAATGGGGAGGTTCGCTAATCGCTTTCCGGTGCAGCAAAAATAAGTCTTACATTTTACCTTGCATTAATTACTTTAAAAATATGTACCTAATAGTATTTTACTTCTATTATGATTTCAAGATATTGTTCTGATAATTATTTTCTATTTTCTTAAATCGTCATGAAGGCTAGATGTATTTTTTTATTTTATTTTAAATTTAAGCAGATTATATAAACGTGAGAAAGAATCATTAAAATATCTCTATAAATGAAAAAGTTATGGGACTTTAAAGTTACGATTCAAAAATAATTTTGTTTCATACGACAGTCCAGCGTGTAGCGTCACTTGATAGTGCGAGGATCTTGACTAGGTCAAATGACGTCACAGGGGAGGAGAAGCCACTGTCGTAAAACACAAAATTAACGTACATAAACTTAAATAATCTATTTATAAGTCACTTATTAACTTCACTGGTTTATTAGTAATTAACATCATGTAACTTCTCCATCGTAACTTTTCCTCAAATTAAGTTAAATGTTATGTTAAAAATAAAGTGAGTCTATCATAATGGCCTCATGGGACGAGGCTTGAACCCTCCCCCACTCCGCCAATAAACGAAACAATAAGTTGTATGAATGTGAGATACACATAATACATATATGTAGGTATATCAGATAGTGCATAGAGTATACAGGCATACACTTATACATGTATAAGTGATATCGCATCAAGAATAATAATTGTTTCTGTAAAGTTTGAAGCTCTTTGAAGGCGAGGCAGCATTACTTAAAGATTCTCGAGGTAGGGTATGAATACTGGCTGATTTTGGGCTGTGTTTAACACCGGAATTTCAGATCCAGAAGAACCTTCCTAATTAAAATAAAACACAAATCATTTTGTTTAAACAACTTTGTGATTTGTGTTTTATTTGAATAATAATATCACCACAATGTTCAAGACTTCATTCAGAATTAAAAATGTTCTTCGAACAATTTACCTTCCTAATATTGCGGTACGCGGAAAAATTTAACCCTTCTGACCACTGAAATGGCGCCGAAGTTCGTGCTTCGCAAAGTGGACAATCAAAATACTAATCCACCAAGTGGGCATCGCATTTCCCAAAGGAGCCTTTTGATAGCGGCAATTTTGCGATACCTGTGACCTACTTTAAAGAAGCCGAATCAGGTGACTGTTGAATGAATCAGGTACAGTTTCAAAGCTGCACAGTGACAAAATTGTGATCTTAAACCATTACAAAGTTAACAAGTGCGGTGAAGTGTTAAGCAAGGTCAATGTCAGTGCCATTGATGATACTTCAAGAAACGAACCAACTACGGCCATTTTGAACAAAACTTCATGAAGATTGAAGTCACTTAAAGAAATAATCCAAGCGTGAGATTCATTTCAACATTGGCAGTTACAAGTGCAGTATAATTGCTAACAAGTAACACATAAAAATGACTCTATTCGGAAATGGTGGTGGCCATTTTGTGATGGTGACCGAGAATACGTAAACAACAGTAAAACGTTGGATAGCGAGTAATTTAGTCTGCGAGTGTTTTCCAAGACGAGTAAAAGTTTTTAATCATTTTCAACTTCCTGCATGAGCGAGGTTTTGCAACACGAGTATACGTTTTGTCTGCTGAACATCATATCGAACTTATCAAAGCTTTACTCCAAAGCGTCCCTATCCTTCGAGAGCTTTGGAAAAATCATTTCTTCATCATCTCATCCAGTCTTGGAATAGAGTAACCATCAAGTGAAACTGCGATCTGATGGCGTTAAGAAGATTGCCAACAAACAGGGGTCGCCAGTTGTCAACGAAATTATGTCCTTGGGGAAGACCATGAGATCGAGGTGAATGAGATCGAGGAAATCGACCGGGACCACCGATGAATCTTTAACGATGATGAAATGTCACATTTCTGTGAAATCTTCAATAAGAGGCAAAGGCGCGTGTCATTGGGTGGGTTAGGCAGACAAAAAATATTCCAGTGAGCCAACAAATGCTCCTCTCTCTCTCTCGTCTCCCTCATATCAGCCACGATAAGATTTATATTATCGATGGAATCGGCGTTAAATTTGTATAGGTTATTCGTGATGATCATTAAAATTGATGGAAAAAAATTATGCTTACTCTAGTTGAGTTGAATTAAATATTATTCTAGTACTCATTCATGTATTCCACACAAATTATATAGTATTCTTCCTTTGCATACAATGTATTTTTGTATTTTGTTGTATCTTCTATATTTTGTGTTATTTTGCTTTATTTATATTCAGGCTTTGTTATTTTCTGATGTTTGATATTCATGCTTTGCTATTTTCTTCTCCTTGTATTTCTCCGCCTTTTGTTTATATTTTGTTATTTTATTTTTATGTGTTATTATTTTCTTTGAATAAATTGTTTTTCGTAACGCACCCCAGAGACAGTGAAGTGGTTATTGCAGTTTCCTCGCCGCGTCGAGTGCTTTGCATCGTCAGCGGCGTAGCGAGGAAACTGCTTTAGCATTAAAACAATGCCAAACTGGATGGCGAAAGTGTATGGCCGATACTGGAGCTTTTGTTCGTAGAATGGCCCTGGGTCTGTGGTGCGTCCCACTTCACTATTCTACTCGAGTTTAGAGAGTGATAGAACCACTTATTGACAGGTGAATTCTTAAACTACTTCTTCATCTTGAAGTACTAACCCCTAAGGAGATTAGCGTTCGTATTGGCGACTCTATTCACCACCACACGAAACAACTCGGGTTGAACTGGCGCTAGTCACTCAAGTTAGGTAGTCTTGAGTCTTAAATAGTATTTATCAAACCACCCTCGAATTTAGAAAAAACGGTATTATAGGTGGAAATACAAATAAATAATTACAATATTATAAGTACGCATTTGAAGTATACGTGAAAATTGATTGCGATTTTCTTATAAATATCGTAAGAACTCATTATAAATAGCTGCTGTTTTACTTTTCAGATCTCTAAATATTTCAAAACAGATAAATCATTGATAAAAAAATTAACATCGCTACTTCTTTACGAGGAGAAATTTGTCGAAAATGAATAATTCCATAATTTGGGGAATAATTTTAACTACCTAATATAATATTGCAACTTTAAAAACATTCAGTGAACTAATATTTATCCCGTTGAACCTAGAAACGTGTATGATTGAATTTTTATTGATTTCAATTTTAAATTTGATTGCCTGATATGTTACTTTTACTATTTATAATTTTGATGTTTTAGTAATAGACCGAGATCCGCTGGAAATATTTTGATACCTAAATGTAATACTAGTACAGCCCAACACCATTTCTCCTATCAAGGAGTATCATTCTTTAATGCTCTTCCCAATGAAATGAAGACGGAAAAGAAAATATAGAAAATTCAAGACTAAATTGAAAAATCTTCTACAAAAAACCATCACAATAACGCAATGAAAAAATCTTATCAAATAAATCTATATAAAAATCTATTTATACTTTTAAATGTTATTACAATCCCTTCTTAATTATTAATTTTTATAACTTAATTTAATGTTTCCTTGTGTATATCTTATTTACTTATTCTAATGTCTCACATTTTTGTATTCTTGTATTATTTATATCTTGCTTAATTTAATGTATTAATTTTTATAACTTAATCTAATCTTAATCTAGTTTCTTTGTCTATATCTTACTTATTTAATCTAATGTCTTACACTAACGATTTCATTAATAATAGATATATACATATATGACAATGCCCCCACTTTTAAACACGAGAGTAAATTCTCATTTAAAAGTGGGTAAGCGTGTAATATAAATGTGTATTAATTATATTACATTGAATACACTCTTAAGTTTGTACATTTACCAAATAAATTTAATAAAAAAATATATATATGACAATTTCAAAGTTCGTGACGGTCGCTGGCGAGGGCGGATTTACGATCCAAACTACACAAGCTCGCTATTTCCAGTCGAATCTATCTTGCGTTTGTAGATTACCTCGATTTGTAATATTAACCTCTGACACACGCCGATCCGGGTATCAGAAATAGTCTATGGTTACGGAATATTACATGGAATTGGGGAAACCATCAGAACCCTCTGCACGATTACGCATCAAAATTGAATCAGAGTTGTCGCTGTTTACACCATGTCATTACAGGACTATGTGGTTTGCATAAAACTTTATGGGGCTGAAGTTATTCCATACTGATTACATATGATTCAAACATCGATTATGCGATTGTAACTGAGACGATGCACTTTGGGAAATTTAGCTTTTCAGAAATGTATAATACTTTATATCTTTTCCTATAAAGTGATATAGTGAACAGACTTGACATGGACATCCAAGTGAGTAAGCACTTTACATTTCATGTTTTTCTGTATTTTATTTATTGATTACGGATTTATTAGGTATTTAATAAAAAATTATAATTAGTTTTTGAACACGATATAAGTAAAATTGTCATTTTTATAAATAAAAATAAAAGCAATTTTTATTTTAATCATGACAAATTTTATCACGATTAATATTGATATATTAATAATTAATTAATAAACAAAATATTTTGAAAAAAAATGTATCCATTATAAGCTATATAGACTTCTTTATATATGTGTAAAATTTTATGAAAATACGTCCAGAAATAAAAGAGTTATTGACTTTTGGTCCGAAGCAGGCCTAAATTTCCCATAGTGCGACGTAGCAATGTGTTATGTTAGTAATTTGATTTGAGTCTCGAATGTAAGCGAACCCGTCAGTGTAGCTTGTAACTAAAATGAGCATTGCATCCCTGCCATGCCCCTCAGCAAAACTCCATCCCTTGAATTGCTCGTACTGCGACGTGACGTATGCAGCAAAGCGAACATTAAATAAAACGGCCCTTTGGAATTTCCGGGCACATTAATCACCGCCCGCCATGACCGCTCGTCGCATTAACATTCCGCGCTTTACTCTACAAAATTGGACCAAAATAATTTAAGTATAGAGCATCCACATATTTCCCGAAAACCTCAAAATTTCTAATACGTCATATCGGTATGTGAATAGAATAAATTAAACAAAGCTTATTATTTGATTGCAAATTATGTACGAATTTAAAATTATTTTAAAGGATTTTTTTTAATTTCCAAATGATTTAATCTAGGCCTTTATTCCTTACGTGTAAATTTTCAGTGCTGTTTATCAAAAGATTTCTCTTTCTCTAAAGGAATTAAATATTCAAAGACATCTTAAATGTTATATTAAATATTGTGGCGAAACTGCCGTGATGTTTCATGAATATGAAGTGAACTATGATATAAAACTAATATAATTCGCTTTTAATAATGTTTATTTTTGTATCTAATACAATTTTCAATGACGAAAATAAAACTTAAAACCAAAAATGCGATATAGTCTAGCACAGTAACTAACTGACGCCTACAAATATCCAATCAGAAATATCTAAATAAATATATTGTAATGATATCTTTTATTATTGAGTTAACGATTTAAACATCAATAAAAAAATTATCATGATTTTGTATTTTTACATTTATTGTTAAAAAACATGTGTTGTTGACATGTACCTATGTATATGTATTTAGTAAAGTATTCATGATTTGTTATTCATTTATTGTAATAAGTTATTTGGTCTGAAATCGATGTCATACGCTTTTTAATTTTACTATAGAAGTTCTGCAGGTCCGTTGTCGGCATTGCCCGGAACTCTGAATTAGCAATATAGGTTAAAACAGGGGATGAAGAGAGTACCTTTATTTATCGCAGTGTGTAATTGATCGATGTTTTCCGAAATCGGTTCAGATATGGAGAGGGTAAGCTGACTTTATTTTCCGCAGGGTCCTAGAGCGCAACTGAACGCGTGAAATTTCAAACAATTGGCATTTAATATAGGTAATACACATGTGTCGGGGTGAGGTGATTTAACCAGGGGGAGGGAAGTGGTCCTTTTTTTGGTGGTTTTCTTCGGTTTCTAAACAGAAACAATGCCAAATTTCATTTATCTATCAAGTGTTGCAGGATTGTATAGAGAAACGCTGAACTGCCCATCGTTGGTTGCGAAGGAGTGAGGTTACCAAAGTCCAGTTGTTGCTTTCTGCTCCATCGCGCGCTTTATTTCGTACATCCTGATAAACTAAGAACGTATTTTCCGTCCACACTCCATTTACTGCGCATATTAGTTACAACATATTACAACAACAAACGAAAGCTCAATTCAAATCACGTAGTCAATGAATTTTAATGGATGGTGAAAATCATTTTTCAAAAAAAATTCGCTGCGCGAATATTTTTGTACATCGCATAAACTAATTGGAAACGAAAAGGACAACGGAATAACTTCCAACTAGTCCGACCGACAAATGCCTTGTCTCCGACCGCTCCGCCCCGATTTTCTTATCGTTTTTCAAAGTGAGTTCTTAAGGAGGAACAAAATTTCATGCTTAAGAACTTAGTAAGAATAATTAATTTCATACTCATTGTCAGGACTTGTAGTAAAATTTTTGATACGATAATTTGAAAGGAATTCTTATTTTATTTGACATATTATAAAGCAAAGTGTACAAAACGCTTATTAGGCCAACGCTCACGTACGCAGCTGAGACGTGGGTATTAACTAAGAGGAATGAGCGAGCACTGGACGTTTTTGAAAGGAAAATGTTGAGGCGTATCTTCGGACCGGTTCTAGAAAATGGATTTTGGCGCAGACGTTACAACAATGAGCTCTATACTCTATTTAAGGAGCCAAACGTCACAAAATTTATAAAACTGGGAAGACTTCGGTGGCTGGGTCATGTGGAGAGAATGTCCGAGCATCAAGCACCAAAGTCCCTGCTGAACTCAAGGCTAATAGGGCGAAGGAGCTTAGGAAGGCCAAAATTAAGATGGAGTGACAACGTCCTCAAAGATATCTCTGCCTTAGAGCTTCGAAACTGGAGATAGCTGGCACAAGACCGAGATGAGTGGAAGAAAATTAATAAAATTCTGTAAATTCTAAATGTTACTTCTACGACTGTCCAACGTTTTACAGACGATAAGTTAGAAATATTGAAAAAATGCAAGCTTTGAAGTCGCTTATCACATTTGATTATTTTTGACTCGTAATTTGGGCAGGAACTACTTACAAAGTATTGTGGACGAGTTATTCTGACTTTTATTCCGTTTGAAGTGCTCTGGAGCAGATATTTAAATTGTGTCATTAATGGCTGGAGTATGGTGCAATGTGTTTCGGTGAACTGATTAATTGTGGTCCAGTGGAAAAAGGTTCTCGCCCGCGAAGGTAATGTCCATTCATTGATTGACCATTTCGGTAATGTGTTTCTGCGCAATTCAGCCGTTATGGAGATAAATGTCTCAGTAAAATGATCTATTAAGATGCCGTGATAAAGGACTAACCCTGCGCGGGGTGAGGTTGCTAAATATAGGAAAAACATTACCGAACCCCGATTCCAAACTTTATGGTTGTCATTCATCTTCCATTCACTTTATGTCACGTTTATTGATGTTTATTATATAAATACAGTTAATGCACTCGATTTTAATTTATCGCAACTTCGCAATAAAGTGTTCGCATTGTTTATAATAAATAATATGTGTGCAGGGTATTGAATCACTTAACAAAAATAAACAGAGTACGTTAGACCCAACCGTATGCTAGTTGAATAGATACCTTCTATTGATAACAAGAAAAAAACTTTATACAATACAAAACAACCAGTCATTTAATTATTGACATATATCGGGGCTTCATCAGGATATATTTAAGAGAATTACTATTACATACATTAGAAATTAGAAAAGGTGTTTATAAATAACCAAACTTTTTGCAGAAAGTTACTTTTGAAATTTGTTTTCACATCATTTATTAATTATTAAACTCCCGTATTTTTGTTAATGTGTATATTTCGATTTTTAATTTTTTGTATAACCTATATCGTGATAAAGGAGCTATTGGCCCCGAAACATGTTGGTAATTCAATAAGTAGTAATTAATACAAAGATTTTTTCTGATTAGTATAAATAAAATGACCACAAAATTATTTTACAGTTATTGAAGAACTAAGGTATTTTCTGTACAATAAGATAATTAAGTCCCCCGGCAGGACTTCAAATCCGTGCCTGGTGATAAGTAAAGAGTACTCCATTTTATCGTGTTATAGGTACTCGTATATATTGTGTGACCGTTGTAAAATACCGATAGGATATTAATAATTGTGTAATGATGTAGGTACTCAAAAGAAAACAATGAAAATACACGTATTACAAAAATCTTTCTTTTGATATAATCATACACATTCGTGTGATAAACGTACCTCCGTTTTCGTCAGTAAACAGGTTTTGTTTGTTTTATTTTGCCCAGCATATTTGCACAGCAATCCATCGTATTGGTCGTGCCGCACTCCTCTCAAAGCTGAAAGGTGAGATATCGTTTCACTAAACCACTAGACTCTGTCTAGTCCGGTCCCGCTTGTAACCAGGCTCGAGGCTTCGTTTTTATCTTAAGGGATGGTTACCTTGTCGCCGGGGCGCCCTTCGTTCACAGTGATTTTATATAAGAATCTCACTCTAACAACGCCAGTAAGGATGATAGGCGTTTTGGGCCCACTGTCCAATCAAGATGAGTCATACATCATTGGTTAGGTCTTTTCGAGTTGGCCATAAGTTTTTATGGCGACAAGCCGCAATTCGTTGTCCATTTTTAAATATACCCCTCAGAAGATACTGTTTTTTTCAGCCCGAAATAATAACATTTATTTATTTAACGCCCTTATGGGCTTTTACAAATATACAGAATATAAACTTAAAAAGAAATATCATAAGACAGATAAAATAATAATACAGATAAAAGGTACAAATAATAATAGTTAAAAGGTAAAATAATAATACAGAAAAATTAAATATCCATTTCCATTTCGTTGAGATGTAAAGAATTGAAACAGCTTTGTCCTAAACACAGTTATATTATCAGCAAAAATGTCAGCCGCCTCTGCCTGTTCAATCCCTAATGAGTGTAATCTGGGAATTACAGAGTTTGCTAATGCATTAGTTCTGACATTTCCACTATAACAGAATAATGCACTGTGTCTTGATGACCTCAATGGGGCATATAAGTCGATCAGATTAACAATCTGGGGGCAATCAATCATGCTGTTTATGATCCTATAAAGAAATATTAGGTCTGTCACAATACGTCTCACAGACAAGTTTAATAGTTGGTATTATTCTAACTAACTAAAGAGGTATTCATACACATGAAAATCTTTCGTGATACTCTACCGATTTGACTAACGCAGATAAGTGAAGGTAGCTAGGTATACATAATAAAATATATTTACTGGTGTTAACTGACACTTGAATAGCCTATTTCCAAACCAAAAAGACCAAACCCCATTCCCCCGCGCGGGGAGCAGGTAGCAGCCCCCTCCCTCCCTCCCCCCTTCAGTCGCACGCTGGCATTATAGATGATGAGGAATAATGTATAAACTAACTCAAAACTGTATTATTTCAATCTAATAAATGATGATTTACGGTACAATCTATCATTAATAATAACCTTATTCTTTACAATTCTACACTATTTTTACAATAATTATAGCATTTGCTTTTAAATTCATTCATCTTATGTATAAACTTCATGTTTTCTAGCATCTCATCGTATATTTTTACACCTCTGTACATTAGACAATTCTGTGTATATACTTTTTTCTTATATGGTAATCTTATTCTCTTCCTATTTCGGGTGTTATATGTATGTACATCACTAGTTGCAATAATTTTGTTAAAAAAATATTTTGGCATTTTGTTATTGAAAATTTTATGTATAAAATATGAGAACGTTATAAATAAGTATTTTTTTAATTTCCATCCAATTGAGTGCTTTTCTCATTTCTTGAATTCTGGTGTACGTATTTACTTTTTTTAAAATGATTCTCATTGCCCTGCTTTGCTTCACTTGTAGTTTCTTGATGTTTCCTTCATTGGCCAAATACAAGACTGTAGCACTTGAAATTATATCTGCTTTATATAATTTCAAGTATACTCTAATGCAGTATTTATTTTTGTAACTACTTAAATTTTTATCTTAATTTTATAAGTATATTTTCTTTTCTTTTTCATTTCTTTTAGATTTATGTATTATGATTGTATTTATTACTAAATCTTATTTTACTTTCATTTTTACGTTTAAACTTCTTTACTATTGTTATTTGCTACTATTACATAACACAGAACAGGTTTTACCTAGTGTGGCAGTTATTAGTAACTTGTATTAGCAAATGTAAAATAAATAAAAAAATATATTTCAGGTAGGGACAAAAATAATATCTACAAAAATAAATAACTTACAATGTCAGATTACTCCGATCGGACAACGATTGGAGACTAGCGCTATGTTTTTTTTATATTCTACACGCGAAGACCTTTCCAACGATACAAAATTCACTTTGATCGAAGGTGGGCCCAGGGTCCATACTATTTTGCCCATCGTAGTTTCTTCCCAATAAGCTGCATTACACGTTATGTATGTAAATATCCGCGAGCGCCGGCCCTGCTTGCCATGGGAAATCAGGAAATAGGCAATCTCGAGTTGACTATGTTTATGGATCTGCGCTCGGAGTTATTTACAGTGTGGATCCCGCCAATATTTATCGCTCTCTGCTGCCATCTCGGCGCGCTAACTTTTTTCGCTCCGGAACCTTTTAGTAAAATATATCGCTCTGTCGTATCGTATATTCGCATTGTAAGTTATTGGCGTGTATTGCCCGGGTTCGCGAGGAAAATTTCGGGAATACAAAATCTCCCTCATAATTACATGTCGTTGACGTCTCGCAACCCCGCGGACTGATTTGTATACGGTGAGGATTAGAAATTAAAACCGGAACCTTTGAAAGGTAAGTTAGGGGATAATTTACAAAGATGGAAACTTCAAACATTAACTCGGGTTAAGTGGAATCGCCTCGGGATATCCTTTTACTCCAAATTTTCTCCTTCGTTTTGAAGGATCCAATTTTCTTTGATATTTTGCGAGATTTGTGATAAATGATCGGTTGAAAAAGTTTATTTTGGCGGTGGGTACATAAAACATCAAAATCGGCACACATAAACAGAAAATTTGTGACTTCTTCAAAAACAGCAAAATAATTTACTGGTGAAATTATTAATATAATTAATAAAAATTAACATAGTTTTCACCATTTTTGTATTGAAAAATATCAACATATTTCAGAGCTAATAGTTTCAGGCCCCTTCAATTAATTTAATCAGTTGATAATTTTAATATTATAGAACAGATTACGTTTAATAATGGTTTTGGTAAAAAACGGATAGACATTATGTTAAATAAAATGTTTGAGAAGTTTTTTAAATCATTTGTTTTACCTCTAATATTTGATACTGAAAAACATTGGAGAAAATATGTATTTATAAATAATGAAATTTCTAATTCAATAGTTAAAAAAATCTCAAATGTCATTCAATCAGCTTTCTTTACAAATAATAAATTAAAAAATTAAATATTAAACAATAAGTACTACGATAGTTTTTTTTAAAACTCGGGTGTTTATAAATTGATTTGTAATAATTGTGATTATTTTTATACAGGAAAAACGTGCAGAAATTTTGAAGTTATAGTTTTTACTCTAACTTCAATGTTTCTTTATAACACTGAAGATGTTAAAATAGCAATATTTATTCGTAATTTACAAACCAGCTAAGGATAACCAGGCTAAGGATCATCCTTTTGATATAAATAAGGGTTTACAAATTTTACACACAAATTATACAGAATCACAGTTTGATAAATTAGAAATTTTGAAAATAAGAAAAAGTGTTAAAAGTAAATTGAATATTATAAATAACTAGGTCTTTTTACAAATAGTTATCTTTTAAGTCTATATTCATGTTGCATAGGTACTTTACTATTATTCATTTTACATATAAATTTTTTTAAATATTTTGATTGCCTATACTTCGATTTTTTAAATTAATTTGTTAGTATACAATTGTATCCTGACGAAGGGGCCATGGGCTCTGAAACATGTTGATAATTTTTTAAACAAAAGTGGTGAAATCTACGTTTATTTCTTTTAATTAAAGAAAATTTGTGTTTTTTGTCGAGTTTGTTTCGGCAGTACTGTTTCCTTAAATTGCCACCCCCCTCCTTGATTGGGCAGGCTCTCGCGCTGCGGTCGGCGCCGACCGCCTGGTTCTTCGCTGATTCATCGCCGCGCGCGGTGAAGCTACCCCAAGACTGTCTCCGCCGGTGATCGAATTGCTTCGGGATTACTTCAATTAGTGTTCGCTAATTGAGCTACCGACGAATGGCGAAGCAGCCGGTGGAACGACTCCGAATGTGTCGGATCAAATCAAATGGAGATCGGCGCCATTAGTGTTTCCATTTATAACACAACGCAACGTTTGATTGCAATTATTAATTATTCTGCAAGTCGAGTGCTTGCTCCGAACGCCCGCTCTGCTCTTCGTTAATAAATCAATCGCGAGTTTTGACGATTGTACCAAAATTATCCCACAGTTGTAAATTAGAAACCGAATCAATCGCGTCAAAAACACAATAAACAACCAAATATCTCGATTCCAAATTCTTACATTTTAAATATACTTACTTACGAATACAGATGTGTCATGTAAAAAACTTATATTTTTTTAAGGATTAAAATACCGGTATATATTTTTATCAAAAAAAACTACGTTTCATTAAAATGTCGCCAAAAGTATCTTAGAATGTTTATTGTTTCGTGGATAAGTTTACAGAACTCCATAGTCACACAGTTGGAAATAAAAACACTTGTTTTTTAGTTCTATATTTTTAATTTTTATGTGACGCGTTTTGCCTTATGATGGCATTGTTAATCTTAATATTTTACATTCAAATAATCTGTATTAATATATGTAAACTATCGAACCGCCTCATTGGGTTTCTCCTTCTCATGCTCCTTATTTCAATCATAAAATTGTTTTCGTTTATATGTGCAGGTATTTATGAACGTATACTTGCATAAATTTAAATGATGAATTTTGTACACCTAAATTAATACAAGAAAATCATGTTTATATCAACTAAAAAAAGTACTAAGGTTTGTTGAATGATTACATAATAACTTCGAAAAACTCCTGAATTTAATACCATATTACTATTTACAAAAGAATATATTATCATATAGTATTTTTCTAAACAATATTTTTTTAATTAACTAGAATGATTTTTATGTATTACAATAATCTCTTTGCTTTTTAATCAGTTTCATATGAAACGACGTGTGTTTAATATTAAAATCAACAGCTTTCGAAAGATTATTTCGTTCTTTTAAAAACATAATTTTAAAAAATAATATAAAGGCGAATAAATCATTAGTAAAAAAAGTTCAAAGGTGATTAATTAGCGAGTTCTTGCAAGTGTTTTTACAATTTTAATTGAACACGGTTTTGTAGTTATCCATGGGAATTCAAAATAAACCAAAAATAACTTTGAAAACAGTCAGCGTTGCTATATTGCTTTGGAACAATTTGCTATAGTATTCTACAAGTCCTCATTATATACACGATGCATATTACACATATTTTCATCTTATTTTGTATTAGCCTGATTGTAAATTATTACATATTAGTACCTGTATGAACATTTACTTTAATCTTTTCAACTACTTTTATTTATTTTCTTTTATTCGCTATCCAATTAACATATTTTTTTAGTGTCTAAAATATATAATTAATATCATTATTAAATTTGTCAATAATTAATTATTATTATTACTTATTTTTTATTGGCATTAAGATTTATTCATATAATAACTATAGTCTGCTATAATGCAGTAAAATACTAGTGTAGCAGGCAGGGCGTCAAATTAATGTAGTGTTTACTTTGCTGCCAAGACCCTCAGCAACAATGACACATGCTAATATAATTTTATAAACATTATTTTATTTATTTATTAGAGACACTAACAGGATAATAGGTACATGATACTCCGATAATAAACATTATAGTGAAGACTATGCCCATTATCCCAATTACAAGTGTCTTCGGCATGCTCTAGTAACATGTATTTTTGCAATTAATTATATATAATTATAAAAAGTTGTCACCTAAGAATGTGAAATAAATCTCTCTATCTTTCTATCTATTTATTTATAAGCGTTATTTTAACCGTTTTGTACAGATCAGAAATACACAAATAGAGAAAGTTTGAACGCATCGGGGATCTAATCCCGATCTCGAGGTTTCGTCGTATTGAAACTCGACCCTGGCGAGGGGATAGGATAGGCTAGGACAGGATAGGGTACAGCAGTTGTCCGACGAAGTGTTGAGAGCCAAAGTTAATCCATTATGAAGCGCCATTTCTCTCCAGGGCGCGCTCGCAATTAATATTTCAGCAGGGGGCGGGGGATAAAAAGCTCTCGGTAGGTGGCTGAGCATTTAAGCCCTAACGGCCGACCGGCAACAACAACTCACATTACCCGATAGTGTCACGAGGAGCCGTCCCGACAACACGAGACGGCGCTTAGGAAATCAGATACAATAAATGTTTACCGTAAAAATTACGTCTCGCTAGCCGGGTAACCGGATTATGGGTAATGAAAAATTACCGCGGACTAACCAGACAGTGAACAGAGCGTGCAGATCGAAGAGGAGTGGGAAGAATTAGAAAAAAATGAGATGAGTTATTGTGTGGGAAGGCTTGATAGATAATATATCTCCTTGTAGTTCGTGCTTTTATAGAACGTTTTGGGCTTATGTTCAGTCCATATATATACATTTTCTACAGTCCATATATATATATACATACAAACTCCTATATTGCCAATGCCCATAAGTGGAGGTATCATAGAGTAAGCGGGGCAGAAAATGCTACTTTTATCTCATTGCTGTCACTTGACCTATTGTGCGCAAGCGACGTAAATTAATCCCGTGTGGCGGCGCTGATTGGATGTCAAATATCATAACTTTTTGATAGCTTTCATTTTATATAAACGGTAGTTTTGCTTTGTTTTGTGGATTTAAGGCTAATTAATTTTGAAAAATGGCTGATTGTTATGGTGATTAGAGTTCGAGGAGTTCGAAAATGAATTGTGGAATAACAATGCCAGAATAGCTGGGGTAACAATAGAAAAGAACGCTTTGTGTAACCAAGTATTTGATAGAAAAATAAAGTATTTGATAGAAAAAATAATTCAAATCAGTTCATTAATTTGTAATAAGCAAATCAATAAAAATATTTAAATAAATGAACCTAACGCACTGACTATGCACTGACAGATATCACGCTCAGCCTCAATTCTCGGACTGGGCATAATGGCTCTACCACACGCCTAAGTATCACAACACTTTTGCCTGCGCAGGCCGGTTTGTATACGGAACACCGCGCATGTAGTTGGTAAAACTTTATGCCAGAAACTTGCGCAGGCAAAAGTGTGGTGAAGTTTGTGCATGTGGTAAGGCCCATTAGACTCGAAGTGACACCGGTGAGACAAACATATATTTCTGCATTGTAGTGACTTATTCGCCTGTTTCCAGACCCTGCTGCTAGCAATATGGGAATATTACGTAGATGGTTCAGTCTTCCCGCGCATTATAAATTCTTTATGGTACATCTTTCTCTTGTCGTGCCGTATAATTTCTTAAAAGAGATCGCGTTCATATGTATTTTATCAAAGTCTGTTAAAATTAGCTCATTTATATTTTGCTCACCCAGGAGATCTTCCCCGTACGACTGAGGCTCCATTTTTTCCGTTCATTACTTCTGTTTTTTAGCATTGACAACTTTTTTAACTACGGTTCAAATTTATTCATTTCACAAGCAACAACCGAGTGCTATTTCTCAAAAAAAAAAACAATTTTTGTTAAATACGGAAGACATGTTTTTATTATTTTACATGAAAGTAACATTTACCTGCTTCGGTGCTGAGATGATTGGAAAATAGTATCTTTATTAAATATAGAAAATACTGTATCCATACATACATCAAAAATTACTTAGGAGTATAATAAAATAATGCTTTTATATCCCTCATATGAAATTTAGTTCTATAAAATAAGCGTGGAGTTAATCAGTGTAATGTCATTTCACATAATAAAACCACACTCAGTAAAGACCCGTATTTATCTGTCCTATATACGCGGAATCATGAATTTAGGAAGAAATTTTAGTTTTATTAATTACACAAAGTCACTGACCCAGAATTTAATTGGAACACTGTTCTAAAACTCTCACGAAATGTCTGTAGAATCTTCGCTGCATTTTTAATCTAATTTCGTAATTCGCGCTAATTATCCCTGCTGAATAAATTGTCTCTCATATACTGATACCCGTTACGCACACTGGTGCGCAGTAGCCAATTGATCTATTTTTATAGGTAATTTCCTTTCTCGCAATGTTAACAGAATTTACCAGAACAGCCCCGTCGATTCGTACGGACCATTCGAGTAATTTTGATAGTTCGTAATTCTGTTGATTCTACCATCGCGTGACCATATTAATGTTAACACAACTAACATTTGATCGACATCTTTTTATGATTCCAGGAAGGTCGACCGTACTAAATGTTATATTATATAACATACTGTATTAATACGGTTCTCAAAGTTCACTGTAAATATGCTTTATGCCTGTCAAAAATGTATTGTCCCTTTTTGTATTTTATTTATTTCCCTTACAGAACTAACACCCGTTATGGTTTTTCTTCTTCGTAGTTTTCCAATAAGGGGAATCTGTCATAAGCTGTCAGGCTGCATTTCGACCCTCTTCAGCAACTATATCCGAGGCAAATGTTGATTCTTAATAACAAATTGACACCTCTCACGCGTCGGCCGAGATTTCCCGGCGCCTTATTCCGTCTTTATTTACTCCGTTTCTCTCTTGGGTGAATTGTTCATCAAACAAATAATAATTCGATACGTGAAATGGATGAAAGGATACGTGAAATGGCGGCGAGGCGCGGGGTCAAAGGGGATAGGACGGAGAAAAGAAACAGTCAACACGGTGGAGGCATCTCGAGAGAAAGAAAATAAGACAGGTATAGTTAATGAGACAATTGAAACGTGAAAAGGCGTCGAGACAAAATTTAGACGAATCTGAGGATGGGTAGTTAGTGCTGGCAAATATTGGGCCAAGCGACTAGCCGTCTTATCGAGTTTTTGTAACGAGCTCTTCAAGGACGACCCCCGGGAGAACTTGTCAAGTTGTAATAATCTCTAGTGGGTGTCGTTCTACAAGAGTCTAGTGCCTGAGTGTTTTAATCGCGCCCTTCAATGAGAAGGAACAAAAGAAATTTCCACGTCTTTATGATAAGGTTTTTAAGCAAATTAAAAAGCAATCACTATTTTATCAAATGGTTCGTCAGAAGGTTTTGAGCTAATCATTACAAAACTGTAAAAATATTTATATAATTAAACGGATTAACTTAGTTTATCACCACTTAATTTTTAGTAAAAACCAACCGGTTTCGGAAACAACGTGCCTTCATCAGTATACTTAATACTCATTACATTTTACAAATTATGAACAATCATACCTCGGTGTCAAGTGTCCAAATGGGGGTGTAAATACTTTTGAGGGGTGATAGGGTAATAGAGATAGGACTGTAAGTCCGATTTTTTTTGGTTATTTATAATACATTCATTATAATTTATAGATTTCTTAATTTCTAGTGCTTCTAAATTAGTTAAACGTCTACTTTTACTATCAATGTGAATAATATCGACTCCTGTATTTTTATCAAAACTATGGTTATTCTCGATAATGTGATTGGTAAATTCGGAAAAATTTGAATTAATAAAGCATCTTATATGTTTTTTAATCCTAATATCAAAATAATGACTCATTTTTACAATATAAAAAGGACAGTCATTATATTTTAGTTTATAAACACCCGAGTGAGTCAATTTGTGATCTTTATCTTTAACATTTCTCAGAAAGTAACCAATATTATTTTTTGTATAGAAAGCTGGTTTTATGGTGGGAGGGAGATTTTTGAGTATTCAATTGAAAAATTGTTTAAATATAAAATTCTACGCCATTGTTAAATATCATCGTTATTTTTACAATTATTTAATAAAAAATTGTGGCTATTCTATTAATTTTTTTTTTAAGAATTTTATCAGTCAAATAAGGAGAGTAACCGTTGATTGTAGATATTTATTTTATTATGTACAGCTCAGTAAGAAAATAATTATCAGACAATTGGACGTTAACAAGTCGGTGTATCGTGGAATGAAAAGTTTTTACCAACAATTAAGTGGTGATAAACTAAGTTAATTCGTTTAATTATATTCATAACCACAAAGTAATAGCAAAATACAATAATGTAAGAATATTTTTTTTAAGTTTACCGTCGAATAAAGGTACATTTGTTAATTTAAATATTGTATAACGACCGGTTTCAGCATATTCCACAATTTAATCCGTATGTATGTTTAAGTTTGAACTAATTATCTTAGTACAAGTATCTACACGTATACACGCAAGAAACACCCCAGTGCCTAGCTCGGGGGCGGCGGAAGAGGCAATGGGAGGGAGCCCTTTATTTTGGATTTAGAACGTAGATAAAAGCGGGAAATGTTAACAAATTTTCATTTGTTAATTAGGTTATTTATTTAATATACTAACGAATATTAATTTTGTAAGGGATTTATAAAGTTTCAAAACGATTAACTTACAAATCTCTTATATTATAATACATTCGTAGGATTTCACTGCTTCTCAAATATCTTGTAGGTTATTCTGCCGAGGGTTTTCTCGCTGTCACAGCAAAAACTCACTCGAGGGCGAATTATCCAGCACAAATGTAATGCTTCGTTGTTCATGGGATGTAATCATGAAACTTTTGAAATGTAATCAGGCATTTACGGCCGTTCAGAATCTTTTATGTGTAGTTTTATGGGATATTCTGCCGTGTATATGTGACATCTCTGGCCAACGTTTCGGAACCCATTGCAAGTCTCATCATCAGGGCTAATGTGTTGAGTATATTTTGATGTGTAGGTTAAGTACTGGCTTGCAATACCGTACCGAAGTCAGGCTTAATACATAATTATTGTAGTAAGAAATATAAGCATTATCTCATCCTATTGTGTTTAAAAATAATATGAAAGATAAAAAATATATGTGTATAGCAGTTCATCAATGAAGTGGGATGTTAGTTCTGTTTTTTATCATTGATATACTTACTAGAGACAATTTCCGGAAGAACACTTAACAAGAACATTTAACAATAGTGGAGTCATTTCGAGTTTCGTGAATCGGTTCCTCACCAAATAGTCAAAGTGTTTTTTTTACTTTTCAGGGTCTCAGGGCTTTTTGTTTTTTAAATTAATGTTCTTAGTATAAGTTGGTTGTAATTTCTCTAGCATCAATCAATAGATCATTAAAACGTTTATGGGAGAGATGAGCTACCAAAAATATTTTCAGATTATTTTTATGAGTAATATCAAAGATCGGTTTTTGAATAATTTAGCTAATAATGTTAACTTCATCTGAAATATAAACGTGCAAATAATACGAAAATTTTATAAAATTTTGTCAACGATGTTGCCAAATTCTTTACGTTATTTTCAAAATTTCCTTAATTTATTTCAAAAAGAGCTTCGTAAACGTCTGTAAATTGATACATTAAAAGAGTTATTGAATAGACTCTACTAGCATTGAGCGTAGACAGTGGCTATAAAAATGTTACCTGGGACGAGAGGAATTTTATAGTGTTTACGAAATTAAAAGAATTCAAGGAGTATAAAAGATCTCAATTCCATTTTTGTGCATCATGTGTTGCACGGTTTTGCACGTATACACGGCGAAAGCCTGGGTAGTATTTCGATTACAGCAGTTTCATAAGCTTAACAAGCGAAATAAATTTTTCGCATTTTCATCATCAGATGATTAAAACCGAAAGATATATTCTTAACGGAGTCGAAAACGGTTTGGTTATTTTGTAACATTTTCAGAAATTTCATTTGTCCATTTTAAATATTTGGGGGTTGGTGTGCGTGAAGAGACCCTTTGGTAAGGTCGAGAAGCTACCCCCAACAATGCTGCTTCTTAGAGTTGAATAAGGGTCACCACTCCGTTTTTGCCAGAGTCGGAGTTCTCTGATGTTGTGGATGAGTCGCGATGATTTAATGGAATTTATTGACAAGTTTAAGTTACAGTTATGAATATATAATACGCAGAGTACAAGTATACAATGAGAAGTTAATCGGAGAGGGCTTCCGCCCGATATAGAGTTCTCCTAGAAGTGAAGGCGTTGGTTACATTGTGTAGGTGACTCCTTCAAATATATTAATATTCATGCAGAGCGAGCTATTCAATATATGAAAGATGGCACTCATCCCTAATCTCGAATAGTAGTCGAGGCAAATATTGGTACACATTTATTAAAACAAGTCTTCCGGAGTTCTTCCCGGTATCCCTAGGGAATATATTGGAAGCTTTGCTTTTACATTTACGATATTTATAGTTTATTCATAAACTCATCCTTGGTATTTAAATGTGTTGATTTCGTGAATTTGCTCATGTTAGGTAGACTTAAAACACCCCCAAAATTAAGGAGAACTTGAATAATCTTAATGCCTATCGTACACAGAAACATTAATAAATTTTAACATAACATAAATAAATTTACACTGCGGTATACTAGGAATAAGAACATTGTTTCCTTTGATTATATCCCAAACGACTCCCTCTTGAGCCATAAAACAGAGGCCAGGGATCTCTTGGTGTCACTTTGATTGTTAACTTACACTCGACAAACATTCTAATGGTCATAAAAGCCGCTGGCATTTTAAGCATCGTACTGCGAGCTTGTTAAACAAAACGAGCATCTTAAATAAAGAAAAATTCTTTTTCTTTACATCATCGAGGTATTTGGAATCCAAGGTCTGGTATTTAAAAAAATACGATCATAGTTTTTTGATATCCACCGCAATTGCTAATAACAAATGAAACCTTTGCCGCTTTCACGAGCTGTATACGAAGGGCCATTTTACTGTTCAAGACGTCTACATTTCTATTCACCACAATAATTTTTCAAATTGCTCGCATGTATCTGTATCTACTATACACCTGGAGTTTTCAACACAAAAAAAAAACAATTCCTACTTAATTCTCAACTCTATTTTTAACAATATTATATTTTAAACTAACAGAAAGCAACCTGCAGCAATGTTGTTGACCCCGCGAGGCCATAAATGATAGCCGCTACGTGTCTACAACCAGCGTCTTTGGCATGTATTTTGTGAAAAATAGATGTTCTTGCTGTACTGTACTCTGACTGAAATCTATTCCTTCGATGTTCTTGCATTTTACATACTCACCATTACCATACGCAGCCCTCCTACCCCTTGTAATCTAAATAATTTTTATTTTTATTCACGCAGTTTTTGTGCAAACTTATTTGTTATTTATACAAGGATACTTTTTATCTGTTTAACCTCTGAATTACTCTTGTCGAAAATGTATTTTGGCCTACAATTCGGTTGATGGTTTTGAATTTATCGAGAACCACACACAAGAACATTTCGATCAAAGGTATAATTGAATTTCCACACACGCGAGAATAATGGGTAACTGTGTACCGCAAACAAAGAAATAAATTCAAATATGTGAACTGACGGAGCACTTCTGATGTAAGTAGGTACATATTAAAAATTCAACATGAGCGTAGCCTTCCCGATGATATGTCATTACGAAAGGAATTGGCTGGCAATCCAGAAAGTACATTATTTACACCTTAATCGAACAATATTATATAACAAAAAATATAAATTTCAAATATTTTTAATATTAATTTCAATATTTACACAATTTATATGTAAAATATTTATTTTTCGGTCGCTGGGGTCATTTTAATCCGTCAGAAATAAAACAACCACAATCTTATCTCGTTTTTTTGCAGACGTCTTTGCTATCGGTTTCGAAATTTTCTTCAAATTTTCCTTTGAGTTTATGCGCTTTAGCTAAAAAAATAAATAATCTTTTTATATTCATGTATCAGTATCAATATCAGAAATTTATTTTTATTTTCTAGAAAATCAGCCTTAAAATTTGTTTTGTTTGAAATATAAAATAAACAACGTAATATAGGACCCCGTCTGCAACGCCACCTGCCGTGCAGAGATGAGAAGAATAATACAGCCAGCCAGAATCACTTCGTACTTCAGAAATACGAAGTACTTCGCGGAAAATATTTGTGAGTAGTTGTGTCTGTCAGATTTACCGTGCAGATTTTACAGAGTTTCAAAGAATTTCAAGCAAATCCTTATCGTTGTGCTGTTTACTGTTTATTTTGTTCTCGTGAGCACCTCAAGGAGCACGACACTGGCTTCCCGTACCAAGGGTTTTGGATTTGATTCTCAGTGAGTTCACAATACACCTTTGTGATTAACTCAAGCCAGGAGTGTTATTGTGACGTGTTTCGCTACAGTTGAGATGATCCAGCTAGATAGAGGGGTCTTCCTAACGTATTAACGATGAATTCTGTATTAATAATTGTATTAAAATGTCGATGCTTACTCGTCGCGAGTTGAAATTTAATTTTTAGCTATTACGTTCAATTGATTTGCCAACTCCTGGCCGCGGCTAACAACGTGATGAATCCTATGGGGTGACCCGTCAAAAATACGTCGTGGAAAATAATATTAAATAATATAAATTTCATTGTAATGAATAAAGTCATTTGCCGTATGATGTTAGTGAAAATAGTTGTATGGCTCGGGTGGCAACGGCTGAGGTCGACAGATACGCTGTAACTATAAAAGGATCGCGGAATAAAATATTATACCTTCTTGAAATATTAAAAATAAAGTATTCTATACAATATTCATACTCTGCCTGTGCTAACTATACATTTAACTAAAATATATATTATTAACTGGAAATAATTATTCTGTGAAAATTGCGCTTTTGAATGCTTTAACTAAAAATATTAACTAAAAATAGCCACAGCTATACCATCCTGTCCGTCAGGGACGAAACATAAAACACAGTTATATTCCTAAAAGTGCTACCTCTTACGCGACAAAAATACCTATTGTAGTCGGGCTATGAATATGAACTATTTCCGCCTCATAATGGCGCCTGGAACCAATACTAAAAACCTCACTAGAAATAATAAATGCGACTAAATCTCGATAAATACAATATATACTATTCGTAATACGTCGTTGAATTGGCACATGAATCGTCTAATGGATGAAGGACCCCGTTGTGTATCGTAATAACTTCAAATTCTTTTATAGGAGCAGTGTGGAAACAATTGCATAATATTACGTAATAAAAACATCTAACGAACCTAATAATCTATACATTTATGTTACAATAAAATACGTTCACCAGAAGAATTCGTGTATTAGAAATAAAACATATCCGTTTGGAAACAACCCAATAAAATCAATCGAACGGCATAAAGAGGAGAAATTCACATATTAAATAACACTGAAACTAATAATTTTAAACACTTTATATTAACATATTCTTACCTTGAATGGTGTCGTCTTAGACGTGTATGAACCTGTTCATATTAATTCCTGGGGAAAATAATACATATATTTGCTATCTACGAAATAAGACATTTTTGAAATGAAACTTCTTTATAAATAAGTAGATAAGGTCTCGGGGATGGTTTGTTCGAAAGGATTCTACAACAGCCCGTGAGTTTATATGAAATAATAGTTTCTTTGAATGCTAAATTTTGGTTTTTTAAACCCTCAGCATCTCTGCTGAGAGGGGTTGAGGCTCCGCGCCCGCCTAAACCCGGTGGCCGACTTCCTAAGTGACTAAACGGCCCCCCTTGTTCCTCCGGAACTTACTGCATCCCGAGACTCTATCTCTTCTTTACGAGATGTGATCCCGTGACGCCCTTCTTTTAGGCTTATAATTGAGAAGGCCGTACTCTTTTGGTACGAGTTTCTGATGATGTGTGTTGTCTTGAGGCGCCTTTCTTTTAGGCCGGTGTTTGAAGAATCATGTACTCTTTTGGTACGAATTGATGACGACATTAGCCTCCTTTGCGGGCATAGTCAGCGATGTTACAAATTATTGTGCAATCTCATTATGCCTTTTCAGAATGGCGTCCCACGATTCTGCATCTTGCAACATTTACTTTGGTCAAATGTTAGGGTGTTAGTAACATATTTATAATATCCCAGCTATGCTGTTTGTTCTTATCAGTGCCAAATTCTTTTTCAATGGAACCTTCTTTGCCTATTTAAAGCTACTGTAAACCATCTGCCTGTCATTCAAATGAAAAGTGTACAACTAATATAAATATAAGATTTGAAAGCGAAAGGGACTGTATATAATTTTTTCAATTAACTGAAAAGGTTCGATTCTTCATAATCGATTGAATGCCTCAGTAATCTCATTATTGTGTCTGCTAACCACTCAAGTTCCATCCTGTTATCAATAATCCATAAGACGCCCCTTCCCCCACTTTGTTATCCTCCTTGCTTCCCTTACAATGGTACACTCCTAGTGTTCACCACCTCGCAACTCTATACTACTTTCCCCAGCATATACCTCCCTTCCCCCAGAATATACTCCCACTAACACTCCCCACATCCCCTTCAAGCTATACAAACCAACTCAACCGAGTAAATATTAACTGTATATTTCTCCTATGAAATGCGAGCTACGATTAATCTGAAGTTCCAGAATTATGTTAACCTACGAATTAATGTACAATCTATTCATATAAACTTAACAACCAGCTTCCTAATATAAAGAGCAAACCCTTCCCCCAAACTATACACACTCTTCTATTTCTAACTCGTTTCGTCCTGTTTTAACCGAGTGAATAGTCAACCGCATATTCCTACTATGATTGCAAACCGCGACAAAATTAACTCTTGTACCCCATCTGAGCTATGAACTCTATTCATATGCGCAATACATGTCCTCCTATGTAGAAACAGCCAATTGTCCTCAATATTCCACGTATACTGTAATGACTGCCATAATTTATTGTTGGTGTAATATGATGAAGAAGAGGAAGAAGAAGCCGCAAAAGTAGTGGATGACGACAGAAGAAGAAGAAAATGAATCCACCGAAAGGCATAAGATAAAGAAGAAAAGTCACAACCGAGTGTAGTAGTAGATAACAACGAAGAAGAAGAAGTTGAAAGAAAAATAAGAAGAAGACGCGAATGTAGCAGTAAGTAAAGAACAAAAGAAGACGAAGAAAAGACGTAGAAAAACAGTCGAAAAGTTTAAGATAAATGGAAGGAGACGAAATGAATGTAGTAATAGAAAAAGAAGAACATAAGACGAAGAAGTAGTTGCAACGTATTGTAATAATTGCTATTTATAGAAGAGAAGGCGTTTGAAAAGTAAAGCATAAACGGTATGTATTCAAAGAAGAAGAAGACTAGAGTGAACGTAATCAATAAAAAAAAACCTTCGTACCGAAGAAGAAGAAGACGCTGTTGAAGTCAATATAACTAAAAGGGGGAAAGAAAAAATATATATATAACCGATAGCATATACGAATAAGAAGGAGACGAAGAAGAAGAAGAGGAAGAAAAGAGTAGGAACAACCTCTTCGATAATTGTAGAACGTAAAAGTATATATAACTATTATCCGTCTCAAATAACTTTCCTGCCAACCCTCAAGAGTGATATCTAAAGACGACGCATGTTTGTAGAAGAAGTGGGTCCAGATGTCAAGAAAAGTTTCCCATAACTATTCCTTACTAATCTGTCTTCCCCCAAATTGTTAAGCGTTTGTCAAATAATCAGGCGCGACTCCTCCGTATAACTGTAATATCGTTCCTCCCAAAACTTATTGAAAACCTAAAACAACTTTATTAATATGTTCCATATTCATCATCCCCATACTTATATGTAACATAACATTATAAAATTTTAAAGTGTTCCTTTAACAATGCGAACATGTTTAGCGAAGTACACTGTTACAAATCAGAAGAGGTGAACCCTAATATCTGTACTAGCTGTAGTAGTCATCACCAACACTGATATCCACAGAAGATGTATGTGTGTAACTGAATCAAGAATTCCTAACGTATAATTCGGTTTGCTATACGCCTGGAATCTATTCAAGATCCAAACGTCCAACCTTTCTACCCTAATCTAAAAGTAATGGTCACGACGACGCATGAAGGTGAATGAAGCTAATGATTTCGTTATGCTACTACTATTTAATCTACTAAAAATCCATTTTCAATTTTTTTTTTTTTCAAAATGTTCCAGAAGAATTCAAAAGCTCTCCTGAAAAATTTCTTTTTTATTTTATTTTATCACTATTCAAAAGGATTTCTACATACACCCAATGTATAGTAAAAACAATAAATGCTTTATCAATCATAGCGTTACGATTTCTCAAAACTTGAAGAAACTCACATATCGTTAATTCCGGATTTACTTTTGTATTATTTCCAAGAAGATTGCGCCTAAAACTAAAACAATCCTTATATAGATACGTACGAAATTTGAAGTAGTGAGATGTTTATTTCTACTCTGCCTATAAATAAGCTATATCAACGTATATTGTAATATAATATTTATTAATGAAGATAAAACAATTTCAATTAACGTTGCAATGAAGCGAAACAAAGGAATATATATAAAAAAAAACAAGTCCAATTTTTAATTATTCGTTACTAAGAGTATATATATATTGCGCTCTCTATTACCGCTTCCTATAGACTAATACTAGCGAAGGCTCAAAACTTTCTCTGATTTCCGCTAGATGGCGGTAGTATGACCATTTTAATTCATATGCCAGGCCGTCTTGTAAATAAAAATGGAAGCAATTTTATTCTTGTAATTCAAATCAAAATAATTTTTAGATCAAAACAAGAAACTCAAATAATTATTTCGTGCAACAATACGCGTCTGTGTTTATATTACGAACAAGTCTATCAATCCTGCATACAACAAAGAAATTATAATTAGTTTGAATAACCAGAACCGTATATAACTGTGTATAACAATTAAGAACACATTTAGATAATTAGAATAATTAAGAACCATAATAAATCAATGAAGGAAATTATTATTTTTTTTCAATTAATTCAGCAACATTGTAGATTGACATTTTATTTTTTTAGGACAATTTTTAATATAACACCTTGACGATAAAAAGGTATCTCCGAAACATGCACGTGAAAGTTATCAAATAATATAAGTAGATTTGTAAGAATACTATAATCAATTAATTTTTTGTGTAATTATTATCTGTAAAAATTTAGCTGAATTTAAAGATCTTTTTTTTTTTCAAATATAGAAACCCTTTTTAATATCCATAAGACAAATATATAACAAGTGTGGATTTATTTAATTCACATTAACCTTAATTTTATTAAAATTAATTTATATTAATTTTTAATTATGAAACCAGACGGATAGTTATTAAAATATTTTTCGCATTTGTATCATAAAAGTACATAACCGAAAGAGAAAAGTAAATATTATAAAACATCGGATTTATAATTTTTTTTATAAAATAAAATATATATCAAATGTTCTTTTCTTTTAGATTCATATATTCTCGTGTTTATATTTTCTACTAAATTGTTATCCGGTTTTTATATTTATTTTTACTTTTATATTTTTCTGCTATTATTATTAATTACTATTGCATAACTCGTAAGCGAAAATATTTGCCACTGAACAGATTTTATCTAGCGTGGGTTAATTATTAGTTTATATTAATATAAGAAATTAAATTAAAACCGAATTTTAAGCTATCATAAACCCTCCGTGGCGCGCGCTGAAATCTGTCGCGGTGATCTGCCCGTAATACAGGTGTATATTTTTGCATTTCGGGCGCCGTGCGAATCCGTTCGGCGTAGCTAACTGTCTTTTCGTACTAGCCCGAGCGCGAAGGTCGAACTTGTTAAACCTTAAACCCTCAAACGTCTCGGGTCTCTGCCGCATCTTCCACGCTTGTGCCGAAACGTGTCCGCTCGCGTTATATAGGGAAACCGTCGCCGGTCTTTCCAACACGCAGCGCTCGCAAACCCGGCGGCTTTGGCCGTGTTCGGTGGTATATTTGCGAAACACAAACACAAACGCAATAATTAAAACCTTTCAAATGTGATTCGTTTGAATCTCAACTACATATTTGTTATACTGCGATTCGCAAATCCCGACGGCCTAGGCCGTGACAGTGGCATACTTGCGAGAAAACAAATGCAATAATTAAAACCTTTCAAACGTGAATCGTTTGAATCTTAACTACATATTTGTTATACTGCGATCCGCAAATCCCGATGGTCTTTTTTAGATTGTGACGGTGGCATACTTGTGAGATCGCATTCAAATATATTCTCTTCATACAATTATTAAAAATATTTTTCAAATGTGAATCGTTTGAATTCAAACCACATAAAATGAATGAGATATGAAATAAATCACATATTCTATAAAATGGAGCAATACTTTTACAAAGAAACAGGCATTCCAAAATCGAACTAATATATCACAAGGACCAAAATTACTACAATAATTTTCGTTCACAAAATATTAAATAATAAAAATGCCAACTGTCTATATGACAAACAACCTAAAGAAATTTCTAATACCTAGTATCACGTTTGTCTACAAATCTCAGTACGTGGTTCACATAAATGCTCAATCTTTTTTCTTTGATGTCACGGACCGTGGTCCGCGATTGTTTAAATAAAACCGCTTTTATAATCAAATATTTTCTTTCATTTATAATATTAACTAAACCAAAATGATTTTATTACTATGCAAATGAGTCCAACGAATACGCTCCTGTCTGGTCACCGGCACCACTGTAATGAATGAGATAAATAGAGGGTATCCTAATCAAATCGAGCAGACTGTATTTAATGTCGAAATGATGTTCAATTAATATTATAAAGCATTTTATTGTATTTCAATATAAATCGTTCTCCTGGTCACGGTAAGCACTGTAATGATCCAGGTAGATAGTAGGGCATCGCGGGGCCTTGATACATTTAATAATAATTTAGTATAGCTCCTGGTCCGGCACCAGAGTTAGACATCCCATGGGGTGTGTGTTGAATATATAAGGCGAAGCAAATCTATAATACAAATCATTCCATTGCAAATCAATGTAAATCATATTCTTTTCACGGCTAACGATGTAAGATGACCCTAATGTGGGTCCTACTAAATAATGAAGGTTAGTAAGTAGCAAACCGTCGCGTTCAAAATACAATATATTGGATTATCAAATATTTCATTATTCTTATATGTGAGCGCGCGCGATTGAGCGACAGGATGCAACCGGTCGACTTCAACCATATGATGTAGCGATACAGTTGTTAAAAATTAAATATTCAATACAGAAATATTACTACTACTAAAATTCAACTTTTCATATGAAATAATGTTCTATACTATCAGAAATTGTTCTATACGATAAATTAACTAAAAATACGTATTAACTGAAAATATTTCTAATTTGCTGTTGAATATTACCTATAAAAATATTGACTAAAACTTTTGCTTTGAATGGAATATTAACTACTTCTCTCATCAAATACTATTCTGCAGCAAATATTCAATGAAATTATAGGAACTAAAATATTTCTATCATCTTGGGTTCGCATACTATATTGATAATACCTAATGCCCTTTGCATTTACTAAGTATATTACCTAAATAGCCACAGCTATACCATCCTGTCCGTCAGGGACGAAACATAAAACACAGTTATATTCCTAAAAGTGCTACCTCTTACGCGACAAAAATACCTATTGCAGTCGGGCTATGAATATGAACTATTTCCGCCTCATAATGGCGCCT
Source organism: Agrypnia vestita (assembly GCA_016648135.1). Lineage (NCBI taxonomy): Eukaryota > Metazoa > Arthropoda > Insecta > Trichoptera > Phryganeidae > Agrypnia > Agrypnia vestita. Next base: position 61,355 of record JADDOH010010144.1, read on the forward strand.
GGAACCAATACTAAAAACCTCACTAGAAATAATAAATGCGACTAAAACTCGATAAATACAATATATACTATTCGTAATACGTCGTTGAATTGGCACATGATTCGTCTAATGGATGAAGGACCCCGTTGTGTATCGTAATAACTTCAAATTCTTTTATAGGAGCAGTGTGGAAACAATTGCATAATATTACGTAATAAAAACATCTAACGAACCTAATAATCTATACATTTATGTTACAATAAAATACGTTCACTAGAAAGAATTCGTGTATTAGAAATAAAACATTTTCGATTGGAGACAAACCAGTAAAATCGTTCGAACGGCGCAAAGGGAAAAATTCACACATATTAAATAACATTGAAATTAATAATCATAAACACTTTGTATTAGCAAATTCTTACCTTGAATGGTTTCGTCTCTAGACGTGCATGAACCTGTTCATATTAATTGCGTGAGGAAAATAATACATATATTTTCTATTTACGAAATACGACATTTTTGAAGCGAAACTTCTTTATAAATAAGTAGATAAGGTCTCGGGGATGGTTTGTTCGAAAGGATTCTACAACAGCCCGTGAGTTTATATGAAATAATAGTTTCTTTGAATGCTAAATTTTGGTTTTTTAAACCCTCAGCATCTCTGCTGAGAGGGGTTGAGGCTCCGCGCCCGCCTAAACCCGGTGGCCGACTTCCTAAGTGACTAAACGGCCCCCCTTGTTCCTCCGGAACTTACTGCATCCCGAGACTCTATCTCTTCTTTACGAGATGTGATCCTGTGACGCCTCTCTTTTAGGCTTATAATTGAGAAGGCCGTACTCTTTTGGTACGAGTTTCTGATGATGTGTGTTGTCTTGAGGCGCCTTTCTTTTAGGCCGGTGTTTGAAGAATCATGTACTCTTTTGGTACGAATTGATGACGACATTAGCCTCCTTTGCGGGCATAGTCAGCGATGTTACAAATTATTGTGCAATCTCATTATGCCTTTTCAGAACGGCGTCCCACGATTCTGCATCTTGCAACATTTACTTTGGTCAAATGTTAGAGTGTTAGTAACATATTTATAATATCCCAGCTACTCTATATGAGTGAATGATTTTTATACTGATTCTAGCTCTGTCTTTTTACAGAGGATGAAATAGAAGTTAACGTTTTCTATTGAGATTTCATAGCATTCAGGCATGAAAATCCTTCCAAAGTCAGAGAATTCACGACGTTGGTTCACGCTGTTTTTGAGCAGGATGAGGCGCGAAGGTCGAGTCTAGTGGCCACTCCGATCAACAAGGGAGGTCCCGCTTTTAAGAGTACCTCACAGGGGCTTGCGCGGATTCCAGGCTTATGACACGAGCGTCATCCACAACCTCACCTAGCTCAACGTTCATAAACCAGAAAACTCAAATTTCAGTTAGATCTCCCCATTCTGTCCTTTACTCATCGTTCTGAAGCTACTTGTTAAGCCGGATATACCGAGAGGTACTCAAACCATAAGGAGTTAGCTGAAGACCGGATTGCGCAATACTTATGCAACACAATTATTATTAGGCTACTAAGCGTTTCTTATAGAATTACATGTATTTAATTATTAGTAAAAATAGTATGAAAATCCCCATACTTTAAAATATATTCGTTCGGAAGAATTTCTCGTACGATTTGGATTGATATCTGGTTATGCAATACATAACGCGTCGACAATTATTATGAATCTATTAAGCACTGCTTATAGAGCTCCGTAAAATCAATTGTTAATACAAATGGTATGAAAATCCCCATGCATCAAAATATATTCGTTTGGGAGATATTCCCGTACGAATTGAGCCAAGATCACACAAGAAATCGTGATATTAATTATACATTATTGCTCCGATCTTAAATCTTCCCAAAATAAATACATTTCAACAGTGAAAATAATTAATCGATAGATAATATAAATGTGTTCCTTAGCTGTTACACAGTGGCGGTATGATCCTCTCTGCTACTGATGAATGGTAGATTCCTCCATAAGTCCGGGCAGCAACTCCGTCCGCAAATGCTGTTCTGGAACTCAGGGCTCCGTCGGTAGTCTGTTGGGCAGCGCTCCCGCTCGCAAGTCTGGTCTCGAACTGAAGGGGCTGAGTATATCGAGTTCGCTCCTTTTATACTCTCGATTGCACCATATCTTCGAAATCCACGCTAGTGCAGTGACTCATCCTATGAGCGATGACCTCACCGCCGGCGCTCGCCATTGGCCGGATTCAGTCAACAGGACGGTCGCCTCCGGCTCAACCCGTCGAAGGCAAAGCGCGCCTGTGATTGGTCCGTTTCGTTAAAATAACAGTAAAGCACCCGCTACACGCGAGACTTGCTGTTCCGATTCATAAATAATAAAGGCTCGTTCGCACCTACTCACAAGGTCGAGTCTATTAGGATTGGCAAACGATATTAATTTAACACAGAATTATATCTATGGTATAATAAAGATCTAAGAAATATTACTTGTATAGCTGAATATTCAATATTTTGTTAGCCTCTTGTAATACATAGAATCTTAAGAAGAAATATATCAGGCTTTTACTTTTAAACGATTCAAACCAGAAGAAATATATTTTTGATGTCCATACTTGACTTTTTTGAATATTATTATTTTAAGATTTTCTAAATTTATTAAATCTATCTCTATGTCGACCATCACAACTTTTCTCTTTGATTTTAGACTTTACGTAGTCTACTGTTCTTTGTTCTTCTGGAATAACATCAAAGAAGTCTCCAATATAACTATAACTCATGGGTAAGGCTCTCAGCAAATATCTCATTTTCTCTGGTTCGTCTATCTTTCCACCTGCCGCTTGGAAAACATTTGTTGTTTTTTCAAAATCCACAAAAAAATCTTCAATAGTTTCGTAGTTATTTAATTTAATTTCCTCCATTTTTCCCCTGCATATAATTTGCATGGCAGTAGACTGCGTCAAATACATTTTATCAAACTTTTTGATCATTTCATAAGCTGTGGTGCATTCAGCAATATATTCTAACTGTTTATCTGAAATTGTGCTCATTATTATCGTCCTTGCTTTTAAATCCATTTTCCTCCAATCCGCCTCTTGATATTTTGTAGGCATCGTACAAATGGCGGGTTCTTTAACTTCTTTGTATTCTAGTAAAGTGACTAACCTCAATTTCCAACTTGAATAATTTACGCCGTCGAAGATTGGCATCATTATATCTTCTATTCTCGCTTGTTTAGCCATTTTGACGTTGAAACTGTCTTTTCTTCTAAAATATAACTCGTACAAGACGTGAACTTCTCAATCTCAACACGTGGTATTTTCTCGATTTCGACTATTTTCGTATTTCGACTTGCTAATTACCCAACCACGGACTGCTACCATGTGAGAATGAAGGACTGTAGATTAAACTTTAGACACACTTTTAATTTAGTTTTATTAATTATCTTAGAACTATTTAGCACAGACCTTTAGCAAGCAAAGAAAAAGATAACCGGGAGGAAGTTAGGTTATTTTCCTGTCATCGTTCAACTCAGACAAGTGACAAGAGATGGCGCTAGGAGTAACAAGATAAAGCGGTAAAGAGTACAAATTTGAATAAATTACAACAGTAACGATGTCCTTAAACGCAAGTATATTCACCCTTCTTTATAATGTTTTAAAAATCTAACATAGGTACGTGAGGTAGGTATATTAATTTATTTTCGGAAATAAAAATCTCCATACCATGACGTAATACGATCCATTCCTTCAAACGAACCTTTCCAGATTATCTAGGAAGTCTTCGACAAACAAGGCGCCCGGGTAAAAAGAAAAACTTGTACATTATTGATTAGCTTGTTATAATATACGTGCGGGCTCGTATTAGTTTGATTTCCCGTTTCCGACGGAGGCGTATTATTTACAGCGGGTGTTTGCTCGGCGAGGGCACGGGGCCCGATAAAGCGGTATAAATAAACACGGCAATGGGATTCTATGTTTGCCCATGGTGTTCCATTTGCGAACAATCTTACGATAACGGATCAATTTCATATGAAATAAAGCTTCGTCGGTGGCTTTTGTCGTGTCGCGTTTTTATCCATTTAATAAGCTCGTCGCTTGGCTCGAAATATATGTAGGTATACTTTATCATATTTTATGTAGGCAATTAATCGGTCGGATGCCGCGCAATTTCGCGCACGATTGCTCTTTTTTAGACACTTTTTTGTGATGGTTATTTTCATGTAAAAATCAACAATAATCACTTAGAAGTTGCAGTTTCTGGTTTCTCAATATACAAACTTCATTAATTACTTATATTTTAATAATTACTTGTAAAATAATTACTTATTCATTAATTATGAAAATAGGTAATGAAATTTACTTTCAGAAATGTACGCACATGTTTATCGAATAAAAACATGGAAGCAATAACACTAAAGATATTGTATTTCAATATTTTCGTTCTAAATATACCAAAGAATACAAAAATTCTTAATTTCAACACTTTTTTATTTAAAAATAATACTTTTTTAACAGATAAATAACACAATTGTTGCGCGGTTCGAAGACGACATTTGGAATGATTTTTTGTCTGGTTTGCGCGGCAAATGAGGTTACTTGACAAATAAAAATTTCATTCAATTCATTCATTCAAAAACTTGAGATATAACCAATGATAAGCTTTAGAAACCCATAGACGCAGGTATAAAAGGCTCTGGCACCCGACCGGTTAAGGGTCCCAATCCCGGAATGTTTTTTAGAACCAGGATCGCGGTGTTGGAAATTTTCGATCCTGGAATCCCGATGCTGGCACCAGGAAATTAAATATTAGGTCCTTACATATGAAATTGACGTTTAGTATGGGAGGAACATAAAGCCGATTTTTTTTATTATAATATATTTATTTAATCAAAGTATGTACCATTGCTATCTATGCACTTTTGCCATCTCATAGGTATTTCATCGATCCCTTTACTAAAAAAACCATTCGGACGGGAATCAATAAAATCTTTGAAGGCGGTTTGGACTGCCCCATCGGAGTTGAATTTTTTCCTTTGCAAGAAGTTATCCAAATTTCGAAAAAAATGGTAATCTGTTGGGGCAAGGTCCGGAGAGTACGGTGGATGTCTTAGACATTCCAATTGAAGCTCCTCTAATTTGGTAGCCGTCTGTTGTGCAGTGTGTGGTCTAGCGTTATCATGAAGCAGCAGTGGCCTAGAGCGATTAACCAGCCTCGGTTGTTTAGCAGCTAGCTTTTCCATCATGGTTTGCAGTTGCTGACAATAGACATCTGCCGTAATCGTCTGGCCAGATTTAAGAAAGCTATAGTGAACGACACCAGCACTAGTCCACCAAACGCTCACAAGTAACTTTTTTGGAGTCAATTTTCGCTTGGGGCATGGTTTGGCTGGTTCGGCAGGGTTCAGCCATTGCGATGAGCGCTTCCGATTATCGTACAGGATCCACTTTTCAACACAGGTAATGATTCGATTTAAAATCCCTTCATTATTGTGCCGGTTGAGTAATGCAACGCAGCAGTCAACGCGCGTTTGTTGATTTGCTTCACTCAATTCGTGAGGTACCCACCTTTCAAGCTTTTTCACCTTACCAATTTGTTTCAAGTGGATTAAAACAGTTTTATCACTAACACCGCAGCCTGCAGCTAACTCGGATGTGGTTTGCGATGGATCCGCTTCCACAATAGCCTTCAATTCTTCATTATCAACTTTGGTCTCCGGCCGTCCACGGGGCTTGTTCTGCAGGTCGAAATTTCCAGAACGAAAACGTTGGAACCAAAAACGCACTGTGTTTTCTTTTGCGGCACCGTCGCCATATACATCATTAATCCTTCGAGCCGTTTCTGCAGCACTGGTGCCACGGTGGAACTCGTACTCGTAAATAACGCGATATTTCAAGTTTTTCATTTTGTAAACTGAGTGACGCAAAGAAAAAAACAATTGAGGAAAAAACAAATGAATTATAATTTTCAAAACACAAATACATGAGTAAATAGCTGTATAAATTTGGATTTGGAATTCCTAACCAAAGAGAAGATATTTGAGATCAAATTTGCCAGTACGGCAAAACGCCAATTTCATATGTAAGGACCTAATATTAGAAATGAGGGCTATAAAAGCAAAGGCAGCAATATCCAAAAAATCAAAAAAATGCTTTGCATGCAGTCACCGAGGATTACTTATTTAAAATATACTGAATTGTAGATTTTATTATTTATCCCTTCCAAAATTATGTTTTCTATACATGTATAGGCTAAGTCTCATTCAGTACATTTCAAATTAGTAATCCTCGATAACTGCATTAACTTTTTAGGATTATAATATTGCTGCGTTAGTTCTTAAATCCCAAAAATATAGAAGTATATTTTTAATTCGCAAATGCGTAATACTTCTTTGGATTGATATTATGACAAATGAAATTGGTCACATCTGAATATTGATCATCTTACGGATTAAGTTTCTCAATTGTTGAATTTGGTCTTAATATACGTGATAAAGTATTTCCTCTGTATTCTTTGAAAAATATGGATACGTCCTGCGACTGTGAGGCACGTAACGATTTCTCCATTTCTGCCGAGTATATCAGATTATCGTCTTTTCATATTATTCCTCTGCATGATTCTTTTGATCCCTTAACGGTGTTCATACGATTTAACCCTTTTTTGTGCGACACCTATTGTAAGATACAATCGGATTGGAGCAAATGTATCTTATTTTCTGAATATAAAAGTTTTATGTAATTTTATTTATATTATGTATTTGAGACATTATTCAGGAGAGAATTTCGATAATTTTACAAATGACAAGAAAATTTTCTTTAGTATTATGTAATATATTGGATTAATTTTGGATTGCTTAAATTTCAATACACAAAAATATTTCACAAAATCAAAGTTCACGAAATGACGGTAATGAGAATTCCAGAATTTTTGTAAAATAAATTAATATTGTCGTTCTTTGACATCGAAAAAAAAATATTTTGAGCAACACTCAAATATACTTGAAAATAAAACTTTGTGAAGTTCACAAATCTCGTATTGTTAACAGTAAGTTAAATCTCGTATGTTGTAAGTTTAAATCGTCTCGAATACTTTATTTGTAGTAGAAATTATTATTCTTATGACTGGAGCAAAATATCAATCCGGAAAATTTTCGAGGACTTCATTATCAATAAATATCTTATATATCTTTTAAAGTAATACTTACCTCTCCTTGTAACAAAGCACACAATGAAAAAATTTCTTTTAAAAAATAAATGCATCAATGTACTCTCAAAAATAATTTTTTTCAACAAATGATTTAAAGCATTTTAAGAGATTAATTACTTATACTAATTTGCAATATAATACTTTATTTTATTTTTAACATAGTCAAATGCCTTGAAGTCTTTTTTATTAATTATTATAAATTGTTTGGAAGGGAGGAAATTTTAAGAATTTTTGGTCGTGCTGAATGAAAATTTTTAGTCGTTAATGCACTATAAATTAAAGGAATCCAGTTAGGCTTTTCCTTTTACTTCATTGTGGCATCTTTTAAAATGATTTTTGGACTACATTTGGCAGTTTACTTAAAAGTTTTATTGAATGTCTGAAAAATGTGAATTTTGAAATACGACAGTGTTTTACTGGGGGAGCCATCTGTCGGTCCCAAGTCGTAAGCGAAATCTGTGGAACTCAAAAATATTTGGGCTGTGCCAAAGCCATTTTGCTATAACCTTACTTGATTAATCTAATACATAATATAGTTCTGTAAATTATAACAAACCCAATCACTGATCTGCTCGGATTTCGGTATGAATCTCATTGTTTTTCAATTAGTCTTTTGCGCGACCTGCCTAGTATTCAATTCATCTAAATCATTTATTTCAATACACTACTTACCATTAAGGTAAAAATATTTGGCTGTTTGAAACTTCGGTGAAGCACTCTTCAGATGTTATTATTATCTAGTCAGATTTTGAATATATCAATGTACATAATATTTATGTAAAACATCATAGGGATTAAGTTGTGCGTCACTGTACACTGTACAGTTACGCAGTAAAAGTTTCCAAGTAAATATAAAATATTTTCCTAATACAAAATGTTCACGACCAAAATCTCACGTGACAAAATTATTATTATCCCAATAATAATAATTTCCTTGTCCGTCTGTCCGTAACTCTCTGTAACTTATTTTTTAGGAATGCCACAATGAAGTGAAAGGAAAAGTCTAACTGGATTTCTTTAATTCATAGTTCCGGGTTCGATTCCCGGTGAGATCACAATTTAATCTGTGTGATTTACTCCAGCCTGGGTGTTTTGTGATGTATTTTGCTTCTGTAATTGAGCCTCCTGGCCTGTTGAAGCGTAAAAAAAAACATGTAAACGTACGTCATTTTTGCTGGGTAACAGTTAGTTATTAGTGTTATACTATCCGTACACCCGTGAAAATCACGGGACATAACGATTGCAGAATTTTGAAGCTAAATATTCGTGAAAAGAAAACAATTTTTTAATCGACTTTATTCGCTTAATTAAACGTAAAACTAGATATAGTAAAATAATAACATAAAAATATCTACATAGTGTAATTTGGTGTCGTGACTTTTGCGTGTTAAGCCACGCCCTAAGTGTGTGTCACACTCTAATCTAAAGTTGTAATTTTAGCAAGTTACGGACGTTACGGACCGACAGACAGACAGAAAAATTATTATATTTAGATTATACACTATGTCAATTTTAATGTGATGAATATGATAGTTGGTAGAAATCAGTTTGTTTCACACACGTAGTACATATTAAAGTAAAGCAAATATTCCTGTTTTAATGATAGGCACTATGTATAAAGTACGTCCGTCAATTTTTGAGTGTCACGAATTCATAGATTTAATAGTATTGTTTGTTATCGTAAATGCTCTTCAGGTGAAATTTTTAGTGTAATATATTTTTTATATAAATTATCCATTTTAATTATTTGTTGTGAGAATTGAGGGTATTGTCAGACACACCATATTTCCAATGAAATTAATTTTGTATATTGTATATACTAACCCGTATTTGGAACAGAATAGGCTATAACTGACTTCAGAAATACACCCCCCACCTTTAACACGGATTTATATAGTAAAGAAGAAGGGAGCACTACCGTACAGGTGTTCTAATATGCTAATGTAATTAAAATTCATAAATATGTACCCTTTTTAGCATATAATACTTGTATAAATACGTAACAAAATTTCAACGATATGTAAATAAATATAACGTTCACCGTATCGTTGGTTAGACAAAGAAATAATGAAAAACCATAATTCATTTTTAAAAATAACGTTTTGTTCGAAGTGGCGTGTGCAAGAAGCACGCCGCTGGAAGAGTGAAGAGAGAAGAACACGAGTAAAGAGCATATCAACCGAGCACAATAACGTCTCGTATGATTCCAAAAGTCATAAATGTTCGGATTCAAATATTCCCAAGACACGTGTCTTTTAGATCATAATCTTTATTGCCAAGCTGCGTAAGTAAATTTTCTGGAACACACATTATGTTCTTTATTGTTGTCGTATCACTTTTCTGTACGGAATAAAGTTATATTATCCTTTTTAGTACAAAGGATGGAGAGAATTATGGTAATGATGTGTGGCTTGTATGTCAGATATGATGTAAGTCTGTACCTATCTACCTGATGTTATGTGTATTAGACATTACTAGATTACAGTTTCTTTGCTTCTTCCAGAAACATTAACAACCAAGAAATAATAATCATACAAATCCGTATAAAATAATTATTTTGCCTTTTATAAACAATAAATTAGCTCTACAATAAACTTAAGGATAATAACATGATAAGTATTTCAAATTAAATAGATAACAATTCAGTTTTAGTTTTTGTTCGTGAATAATGCTTTTAATTTTTTTAGCTGAGCCAGGACTTGTAATGCGTAATAAAGTCCTAGTACCAACTCGAACGCATAAAAATAAAGCCTGGAGCTAGAAAAAATTAATGAACAAAGAGTGCATTAAAAATGATGTCACCTAGGTGTATTTAAATGTGGATTTAAGATAGATAAAATTTAAAATAGAGCAAAGATGGACAAATTACAAGTGAACGGAAAATTGATTTAAGCATGAAGGGGTCGCTTGATTGATTGATGTCAATGCATAGACTAAACCACGAAAAACTTAAATACAAAAATAAAGGAACATCGCCCTCTTTTAAGGAACAATACCTTTTCAGAATTCGCCAACCACTCGGTTCCGCATAAAGGATTGATAAATAATTAACAGTTTGGAAACCGCCGAAATCAAAAATATATATTCACAGAAAACACTTTTAAGCGACATCTTTCCGTTAAAGCCTAAAAAAATTCTCCCCACTACTCCGCGACCCGCTGTTCCACTCGAATAAGATGTCAAAATTTATTTACTTATGTTAGTTTCTCTGTTTAGTATATTGATTAATTAATGTACAATGCCTACTAATACCTGCAGAGATATTAAAGCTGATAATATTAAATAACATGGCGAACATGGATATCTTAAATTTTTTTTTTTTACTTTACTTACTCACATTTTTAGGTGGTTTCTTTTCTTTATTAACTTTTATTTTATTAACTAGTACCTTTAATTACACCAATATGCAGAATGTTAATCTATTTTTCTCTTTTAATATTCGATAAATTCTATAAAAAAATCCTATTATTTTAGTATTTCTAAGTATTTTCTTTATGTTCAATATTATTCAATTTCATCAAATTTGTGTCGACATCTTGATGTTCTCGTATAGTTTAGGGTAGTGATCGGTACAAACCACGTCCGAGAGTATACCTACCACCATGTACCTATAAAATACCCTTAAAAATTATTTTTGATGTGTAACAACTTTCCTCTTGCTTTCCTGCATACTGTGGCAGTGATTTAGTGAAAATGGACGGAAAAGCATAACAGGAAATAAGACGCCTGGAAAGTGCGCGCAATTTCATTTGACCAACGAGTGCGCGCAATTTCATTTGACCAACGAGTGCGCGCGGTGGAAAAATCTACCTCAATTTGTGACTGAATTCTGACAGCCGTATAACAATGTGTTATTAATGTGTTTTTTTAAAACAAATATGTGAGAATTACGACGTTCAAGCGATAATTTTTCTATTTGAATGAAACGTTGATATGTTAATTAGTGTTTGTGACAGAGAATTCTTTTCCTTTCCAGGAAAATTAGACGGCGCGGATCAAACCAAAAACCTTTTATCACCTAAAAAATGTAATATTTGGATATTGACAAACTGGCTTCAAAAATATCAGTTTTACTAACATTTGCATATTGTTGATATTTAATTTGTAATATCTCGAGTTGTCTTTGACTTATAAAAAAACTGTTCGACAAAAATTAAGTTCGATATACCTTTAAACGATTTTGTCAAAATAAATAATGGCCGTAATGGATTTTATTCGTAAACGAAACCATTTGAAAATATCTGTTGATGAAAAATGTTGATTCAAATCCGCTGAAGTGATTAAAATATTTTGCAATTTGTAAGGCAATATGATATTATATATTCGTATGCATGTCAAGGTATTGAGTGTTTTCTCACGTTTTTCACATCAAAAAAAAATTAAAGACAATTTTAAATTTCTGCGTGCAAATATTCTATTTTCAATCAATTCTTCTTCGTAAGGTTCTATACACTTTATATGAAATAATGCATTTATTGCATACAGTTTTCGGTTATTCCATATTTTGGAATTCGAAACGTGATGGTGATAGAAACATACCACTCATGCATAGAATTGATGTAATTAATATTTATTTATATATTTATGTATTTATATTTATTATCTTCGACTAACTCGAGCGTTTTTGATCCGATGTGAATTTCAAAATATCACATATAGCTCTCTTCTTCTACTTTCGAATGTATACCACACACGGGCATGAAATCTAGTATATATATTATATATATATATATTAATATATTAATAAATGTATTTATAAATAAATTGAAAAAAAAAAATTAAAAAATGCAGATCATTGATAAAAATGCAAGTGAGTACTGATGAATAATTATTCGAATAAATATTTCCGTATTTAGCTTTTTTAAATTTTGAGGTTAATTTTTGTCGCTGCTCAATTGATATTTTTAATTGTGAGATGTCAAATATTCCACATCATTTGTGTAACATTTGACATTCGCTCGTTTTTTATAGTATTTCCACTGCGAATACAATATATTTATAAATTTAAAAATTTAAAGTCTGTAGCGTAATATTAAAGAAGCTTTAAAATAGTTTGAAATGTGTACCTACAAAATCAAATATGTTTACCTTATATAATCGTATTCATAAATTGACGCGAAGTAATTAAAATCACCAAACAATTAATAGAACATGTAAAACCTCAAGAGCGAATACATAAAAAGAAGCAGAGAATATTATCATATTTATGTGAGCACAGAATTACGAGACACTTAAACCTTTCTCTACTCACCCTTCCAAAGTAATGTTAGGTAAACTTGGTATACGTGCATAATAAAAAAAAACTTTAAGGAGTTTTTAATTATAAGTATTTTATTTATATATTTTTTTAATGTCGTGTGCTTTGGGCGTTTATTTATATTACCTCCAATGAGCCATTTTTAATAAAATTTTATGTTTTTATTCCTTGTATTTAGATTAATATATCATTTATTTTATCCGATGTATATCCTATTGTATATTTAAATAGATATTCTATTTTTTCCAAATATTATTATTTCAAATTATGCGCTTGAGTCAGCTTAAACCATACTCTCAAACAAGGTGAATTTTTTATTTCATTATTTTTATAAGCATTTTTTTGTCCTTCACGCTTAATAATTTCCTTCATTCAATTCATCTTCATTGAAATAACCAGGGGAAGATCAATTTAATGGCTAGCGGAGCAGTGGATTACGTCACAAAGCTCTACATCCTGAAGCACTGAAAACTTGATTTGCCGTCTGATCAAGCACGAAAGCTCCCGAAGAAGACGAAAAAAAGATTTGGTTTTGTGTGAATAAATGGAAAGTATTTTTTTATTTTACTACCTGACTTGCGGCCTAAATGTACAAGATGACGGTAAGTTTTATGAAAAGCCAAACACATTTTATTAAAATTAGATTTTTTTAATCAAGTATATCTGCACTTAAAGGAATATCTGGTAATGATATTCTCAGTCTCATAGTTTTAAGATTTTGATAAAAACAGGTATTAATTTTACATATACCTAAGTTGACGAGATGACCGAAATAGAATTCCCGAAATAATGAATTTGTTTCTTTTTACATACTGACTTTTTCAATGAACGAAATTTACGAGAGTTAAATAATTAATGAATAAAATAAAATAATTTAAAGTTTTCACTCCGCTGTATCGCAAGGATTAGCGGCTACGTTAATTACAAAATATAACGCTGTTCTAATAATTGAAAGGAATTGAATTCTTTGAATGTGTATGAGAGTGACCGAGTTACATAAGAGTGGTATGGTATGTCTGAACACAAAAGTATGGTTCAGAATATTTTGAGTTTGTTCAAATCTTTGGAAATAATATTTCCTGGCGTATCCTAGTGTAATGCAAGTATTCGGATGAATTTCATTACACACAATAAAGTATATTGCTCTCAAAAATTCCGTAAAAAATCAATGTACATTTTCTCATTAGCGACATCTGTGGGGATTTAGGGGAATGAAAATGGCTTTGTATAGGCCGCATGGAAAGGCGCTTACAACTCATATATGAAAGCTTTCCACGCAATTTCAACATATATACAACTTCCAAAAAATGAATAAGCATGGTATATTCTATCATGGGTGGAAATGGCGAATGTCACAATTGTGTAAAGTGATCACTTAAGCCAACCATAAAAAGACAGGTCATAAGTCCTGTGTACACCCAAATGACTTCTATACCTACTTTCCCATAATTAATACAGTTTCGTCTCTGTGAGATATCTATAATATACAAAAGTATGGCTTCATCTCTGGTTCTGGCTGGAGAGGTTATATCTTCGCCGTCTACGTCTGCTGGAATGCATTGAAATTGTGAGTTTATTAATTAATTTATTAATACCTTTGACTTATCTCGCATAAAATTATCTGTTATCGTATGTAAAAACATTTTGAAATATGTTTGAAATAGGTACTCTGCAACCTTAATCTCTTTGAATCAATTTTCAGTTTAAAGTATGTAGCGTCTTATGTAAGTAAATAAATAATTTAGATTTATGTAATTTTTATTAAAATTTAACCTTATTTGTCCAATCCATTATCTTTCCATGATTTTCAATATTAAAACAACTGCTTTAGTTCGTTCATTGGTTCAATACTGCAACTCCATGTGGAGATGGGATGATCCTTCTCCAGCAATATATTTCGAAGACTTCTATATTACTCTTGTCACTATTGTACATCATCTAAATATGCGCTGCGTACATACATATTAATAAAGGGAGTAAAAAGTAACCCATAAAAACCAAGTTTTTACAACACTCCCTTTCTCATTTTCGGGTTTCGCGTCTACCATATGCGTTGAAATATCCATTAAAATTAAAAATTTGAAAAATCCGAAATTATACTATAATTATTAATTTATTTAACGAAAATTTGATAGATCTTCTTAATCGTCGCCACAAATCTACTTGCCAAGTTTCAGCTCGATTAGATCAGGGAGTAAAAAGTAACCCATAAAAAACAAGTTTTTATTATACTCCCTTTCTTTGTAAAATATAACAACAATTAAATACGAATTAAAACATATAACATAACACTAAACTTACAGTAATTTAATATATTTCTAAAATGTCTGATGTTTTGAGCTTTGATAAGACATTTCATGCTTTGAAGATTAAATTCTAAAAACATTTGTCAGTCAATTTAGATTTTCGACATTCGTACTGAAGTACCTATAATGTATACCGACGGATTAATTCAAATTTAGAAAATATTCCGCGACGTTATCGGGCCGCCGTTGTTGTAATCAAACTTTTCAAATGATTCCAATTTGAAAAAACCAATAAAATTTCTGAAAAGCCGAAATTATACTATAACTATTAATTTTTTTAAACGAAAATTTGAAAGATCTTCTTGATTGTCGCCACGAGTCTACTTGCCAAGTTTCAGCTCGATTGGATCACGGGAAAAGGGTCAAAAATCCATCCAAAGGTTTGTTGACGGCAAGCAAGCAGACGCCACGAGTTAATAATATAAAGGGAGTAAAATTACAAATATACTAAATAAACAGCTGAGTTGTTGTCATAAATCCTTTTTTATTTAAGTTTATAAAAAGCAGATATATCGATTACAATCTATATATATTTAAGCGCAGTTATTTAACTAATTGAAGTAAGTCTGGTTACTTAAACAAGTAATTTTATTTATATTTATGTTTATATAACCTGATGCTTCTGTACACGTAAAATAAATACATAATGGTCTTATTTCACATCAAAACATTTATGTTAACTTATATATTATAAATTTAGATCGAGCTTTTATGTTCTACCAGATTTAGAAAAAAGGTAAATTTAAATCTAAAAACGATTCTGTTGCCGCAATACTCTATAATACATACTTTCGTTTGGTAAGTTCTGCTATCTTAGTATCGTGGTAATCGTAAATATTCGTAATTTAAAGAAATACAAATCTTTATAAAGCATACTCATATCTGCAATGCGTACACCTTTTTTTAAAATTTATTTATATTTTTTATTTATTTATTAATTTTTTTTTTTTTTACATCTCAGACCCACAAAACATCACATTGATATTTGTCTGTAGGTGCATCAATATATATACATATATATAAATAAATTGTATTTACCAGAAATACATTCATATTAATTAATTACAATAGATCTTATAAACTCAAATACAAATCAACAATACTATACAACAATACAAGAAAAAATACAAATATTACCAAAATCAAAATAAGTCTCTTTTATTTAATAACATATTCATTAATTCTGTATTTTGCCCTTTTTTATTAATATCCATTTTGACATGACATGGGATTTTATTAAATATTTTTGGTATGACATATTTTAATGTTCTTTGTCCATATTTATTTATGACCTTCGGTATTCGTAGTCCTTCTTTAACCGTAAATCTGGTACTATGTTTATGAATCAATCTATGCTTATATGTCCCATCTTCATGATATCGTGTAATTAGTTTGTACCACAAGATAGCATTAATTGGCATAGAGCCTTGTTTCTTGAAGAGTTCCTGTATATCTTTAGTAGCACTTTCTTTATTTATTAATTTTATAGCCGAATTTTGAATATTTTGAATTTTTCTAATATTAGTTTTGCAAGTTAGACCCCAGCTAGTTATTCCATACCTTATTACCGATTCCGCTAAAGATTGATATACAGTTTTCATAGTCTGTATCGGAACATAGTATTTAATCTTAGAACAAAACATTAAACTATATTAATTTAAACCTCAATTGACATTTATTAAAATAAATATTTAACTATGTACGTAAATCAGTTATTAAATACATATAATTATTCGCTTTTATACTCTTTATTAAGTTCATAAATATCAGTAAACAATATAATAAAATGCTTGCTTGTTATAGCTGCGACAGATTATATTTTGTTTATTATAATGACAAATATGAACTCTAAGTATAACATAATAACTATAACAATACATAGAATGCTATCGCAAGTAAGCTTGATTGTTTATTTGAATTTGTGTAAAATTAGCATTTTGAATAAGTATGGAGGAACAATGAAGGAACACCGACATAAGTTATAATTTAATGAGGGGTCTTCTACATAATGCTGAGTGATTGAAATGCATAGATTTACGGTTTTCAATGTAGACACACGTCAATGGTTCGTGGAATAAGTATTTAAATAATAAAATGTACAACAGCGATATAATGAGCACGATCTCGAGCAATTTTAAGTGCAACTGAATGCATTTAAGCAGATCCAAGCACGACAAAACGCCGGTGCATGCGATATGCATACAGCCGATTTCTGCGCGCCAGGTAACACATGTTCTCTGGACTCGATAACAAGATTTGTTCCTAACTCGATTTCTACCGCGTAATTTCAAATATTTTTTAAAAAAAAACGGAAATAAATTCAGTGTAAATAATAATTAATTATGGACAAATTATGGAAGTCTCACAGAGACGAAGCTAATTTATATATGAGAAAAGTATATGAAAGTCTCTTATACGATGGTTCAGGGATTACAACCTGTATGAGCTGGCTTAAGTGATCACTCTACACAATGCAACGTTCACTAATTCCATCGTAAGAACATCAACATACTTTCAAATTTTGAAAGTTCTGTATATGTTCAAATGTTGATATATGTATACGTTCAAATCAAGAACCTTTCATATATTACTATGGTCTCTGCTGGAGACATCTGTTGATTTTTTCTCATTAACAAGTTAATATACACAAATTTCGTAACTAGTAATGATACCTCTTTATTTTATTTTCTCATACATGTTGTAAGCCCTGAACCATCGTACAAGAGAATTCCATCCACTTTTCTCATATATAAATTAGCTTCGTTTCTGTAACACTTCTATAATTTATACTTAATTAATTAATTATCCTTGTGGGGACAAAAACCATTAATTTTGTATTTTTAGAACATACTTTCATACAATAATATTGTTTATAAATAATAATTTATTGCTCAAAGGTAGACATTATAAGCAGATTCCAACACGCAAGAGTCACCTTCAATAAAAATCCAAGATCTTTGAATATCCTAATATTGATAAAAAGGTTAGGAAGAATTAGGTTAAAACTCTTGTCTGGAGTGTGCTGTTGTATGCCAGCGAAACATGGACCATGGTTAAAACATATTCGAAACAATAAGGTGCTAAGCATTAATGATATTAAAGGATGAGTTATCTATTGATATGGGATATTATAGAACTTCGAACCACTAAGTCCTGAATGCCTCATATTATTTCGATATATCTCTTACAGCTCAATGTAGCATACGTAAGATTTTTTTTCAACTTGCACAACATATTTCTTCACTACTCTCTGCCTCTTGTTGTCATTCCATGATATTCCGCTTTAAAAATTCCCGGAGAAATATCTAATATGCTGGAAGAACCGCATCAAAATGGTTCGTCTGTTTACGAGTTTCGCAGACATAAATGTAACAGACAATCGTGGCCTTTTATAAATAATATGGATGTATTTGTATTTTTCCTTTCATTTCAAATATTCTTAAAATTTGTGCATTAGCGGTGAAATAAAATTTTTATGAACATTTTCTGAGATTTTTAGGATTTATTTGCTCAACCATTTATATCGAACACACGTTTCTCATACAATAATATTATTTCTATGAATAAATAGTAATGAAAATGATATGTATGTAATTTACTTTATTTTTTGCTAACGCGTTTTTATGTATTAGTTGAATATAGAATGATATAATCGCAGGTCTGTTTAATAATATATAAAAAATAAATTAAGATTTTATGACCTCAATATATTAGGTCCTTACATATGAAATTCACGTTTTGCCGTACTGGCAAATTTGATCTCAAATATCTTCTCTTTGGTTAGGAATTCCAAATCCAAATTTATACAGCTATTTACTCATGTATTTGTGTTTTGAAAATTATAATTCATTTGTTTTTTCCTCAATTGTTTTTTTCTTTGCGTCACTCAGTTTACAAAATGAAAAACTTGAAATATCGCGTTATTTACGAGTACGAGTTCCACCGTGGCACCAGTGCTGCAGAAACGGCTCGAAGGATTAATGATGTGTATGGCGACGGTGCCGCAAAAGAAAACACAGTGCGTTTTTGGTTCCAACGTTTTCGTTCTGGAAATTTCGACCTGCAGAACAAGCCCCGTGGACGGCCGGAGACCAAAGTTGATAATGAAGAATTGAAGGCTATTGTGGAAGCGGATCCATCGCAAACCACATCCGAGTTAGCTGCAGGCTGCGGTGTTAGTGATAAAACTGTTTTAATCCACTTGAAGCAAATTGGTAAGGTAAAAAGGCTTGAAAGGTGGGTACCTCACGAATTGAGTGAAGCAAATCAACAAACGCGCGTTGACTGCTGCGTTGCATTACTCAACCGGCACAATAATGAAGGGATTTTAAATCGAATCCTTACCTGTGATGAAAAGTGGATCCTGTACGATAATCGGAAGCGCTCATCGCAATGGCTGAACCCTGCCGAACCAGCCAAACCATGCCCCAAGCGAAAATTGACTCCAAAACAGGTACTTGTGAGCGTTTGGTGGACTAGTGCTGGTGTCGTTCACTACAGCTTTCTTAAATCTGGCCAGACGATTACGGCAGATGTCTATTGTCAGCAACTGCAAACCATGATGGAAAAGCTAGCTGCTTAACAATCGAGGCTGGGTAATCGCTCTAGGCCACTGCTGCTTCATGATAACGCTAGACCACACACTGCACAACAGACGGCTACCAAATTAGAGGAGCATCAATTGGAATGTCTAAGACATCCACCGTACTCTCCGGACCTTGCCCCAACAGATTACCATTTTTTTCGAAATTTGGATAACTTCTTGCAAAGGAAAAAACTCAACTCCGATGGGACAGTCCAAACCGCCTTTAAAGATTTTATTGATTCCCGTCCGAATGGTTTTTTTAGTAAAGGGATCGATGAACTACCTATGAGATGGCAAAAGTGCATAGATAGCAATGGTACATACTTTGATTAAATAAATATATTATAATAAAAAAAAATCGGCTTTATGTTCCTCCCATACTAAACGCCAATTTCTTATGTAAGGACCTAAAATTTTACTGAGAAATTCTTGGTTCGCTTTCTTTGCTCAGTTGTCTTCTCAATGGTTGACTTTTATGAAAAAAAGGCTACAACATAAGTGTCCATCCGACCATCTAGATCACGTGTCTTTGGGCTCATGGACAGTTCTGTTTTCTGTGGGGGAATTAGTGAGCAACGGCTCACTCCACGTTAAACAAATCCAAGTACCAGCTTCTCTCATAAAATAACTTGGAGGAGGCAGCCACTGTCTTCAATTGTCCAATATGTCCCAGTACTTGTCGATCCTGAATCGAACTTTTCAACCGCAGTGAGGAACATTTTTACTCGATTATTATTTTACCATGACTTTTTACTAGTCATTGTTTGTATATTTAAATGATAATATTTTCTATCATTGCAAAAATATTTTCTATCATTGCGGAAATTAATATTGTCGAGAATATTGTTACAGAATTTAAAGAGTAAACTGTGTACAGTACAGATCAGTAGCTTGTTGGTGTAGGTCATGACGCTCGCCTAGGCGAGCACTAGTGGCCTGGTGATCGGTGGTTCGAGCCCCAATCCAGGACGCCAGCAAGCTAGTCATATTTTCATAATGCAGGTTTTTAGATTAGATTGAAAATTATAAGAGTTTTTTTCGACACGTATTCCGTGATTGCAAGTCTATTTAAAAAAATATAGAAAAAAAATGATTGCTCCATACGAATTTTCAAATTTAGTCTCTCACTTGAGGTATTTGATAATAAAGTTTCGCGCATTGTTTATGGTCCAATATGAGAATACAGGAGGTTAATGAATCTGGGATTTCGGGAACGGTATCCCGCACCAGATATCTTGACATAAGTTAAAGCACGGAGCCTGTAGAAGGGGGGACGTGTAGCAAGAGCAGATGAGTAACGTAACTTGCATAAAGTCTTCACCCGCGAGTTAACGAAATCGAGACCGAGGGAAGGCCAACACGGGGATGAGCAGATAATTCAAGACACACCTGCGAGAAGTGGGGGAGTGTCTAGCATTCCGGACCACAAAGGTGAAGTCAAGGAATTGATGGCGCTCTGTTGTGACTGCGGTTATGAACTCCCGGATAGTCCCGCGAGACCGCTAAAGAAGAAGTTTCGAAACTACACATAAATAATAATGTTCAACTAGGAAATGTTACCCCCATAAGAGATCTAGGAATATTTTTTGATGAAAAGTTATCCTTCATATCGCATATAAACGAAATAGATAATAAAGCACCTAATAAATAAATTGTCAGGGCAATCAAAAATGGTAGGTGCGTTACTGTACAAAAATATTTCATAAATTATAATATGAATCTAGCTTCAATTAATTATGCAATTTTATAGGATTTATGGCTTTTTATAAATAAAAAGTGTTAATTTTATGGTAATCGGCAATGGCATGTGTACATATCTACAAAAGTTACATATTCCAAGAGACCAATTAAATTAAGCTTCCCTGTTAAGTTTAATGAGTTTTTTTAAAGTTAAGTGAAAGAAGAATCATTTCACATTTAATATGCCTTTTTAAAATTCGGCGTAATTATTTAAACAGGCCTGACTTATTATAATTAATATACATTCATGCAGGTACCTGCTAGGAATATCAGAACAGTACAACCGTAGCACAAAGGAACTCACCAATAACTAGAACACAACATCTAGGCAATGAATACGCCGAAATAGATATTTGGAATGCTCCCTTGCACAGTTACAAAAAGGTCCTAGCTAGCATCTGTTAATAGTAGGGTTAATACAGAAATATAACATACACGCGCATAAATATATATTTTTTTGTTAACTCGCGTTTTAATATAACTATTATTTAAAAAAAAATTTTTACTCTATAGTGTTTTCATTGAATTAATGTTTATTGTTTTATTTATTCTTCTATTATTTATTATATTGCCTATTGAATCGCCCATTGTATGGAATTACCATATTTAAATTTAATTTCATTGATATCAATTGTGGAAAATTATTTTTAATATTTCTAATTTCATCGAATTACTGTTATTGTTTTATTGTCTCCTTTAATTCTACATTTAAATTGTTTTTGATTACGTTTCTAAATAATTTATGTTCACGTTTGCATTTTATATATATTATTTCTATTGTTAATGAATACAAATTATATAGTAAAGGGCTTTAGAGCCATACAGCTATATATGTAA
Source organism: Agrypnia vestita (assembly GCA_016648135.1). Classification (NCBI taxonomy): domain Eukaryota; kingdom Metazoa; phylum Arthropoda; class Insecta; order Trichoptera; family Phryganeidae; genus Agrypnia; species Agrypnia vestita. Next base: position 83,265 of record JADDOH010010144.1, read on the forward strand.
ATAAATAAAAATATTTCATAGATAATAATACTTTTAAATAAAATATGAACGTAAGGACGCGGTGCACAAAACGGGATGTGCTTAAGCCGGCACAATGCACAATCGAAAAACGTTCGGGTGTGTTAGAGAAAAATCCGCCCCGGAAGTGAGTTTGAGGGCTTATCGGCCGTGTAAGGGGCATAAACCATTCACGCTGTCAAAGTTGCCTCCTCCATCCCCCGGGCGGCGCGCGTCCCCGCGGCCATTTCCCGCGCGCGAAATGTGCGGATAACGGCCCGTCCACACAGCGGGCCGACACAAAGCGCGCTAGCGGCGCCCAATGGCGCGTTCATAATGCGGCGGCTGAGCGGGCCAGATTCTTCGGCCGGATCTTCCTTTCAATTTCTTTGCATGGGCTGCGAATTTTCTAGTCGGTAAAAGCACAAACGACGCGCTACGTGCGCCCCGCCTGTATTATTTGTTTATGGCGACGTCGCCTTAGATACGCTCGCCCGCCGATGGTTATTCGAAGGTTCGAGTATTTTAAGATTCTCGCGTTAGTATTCAAAGTGACGAGGCTTCTGAAAATGTGCGTATACTTTTTGTACCTACGCGCTGTATCACTCATTTTATTTTTTTCAATTTTCTAAAAGATTTACTAGAAGGACCAACTTTCTAACACATTGAAACACCAAAGAAAGATCATCTATAGTTGTAGTAGTCATTTAAGTCGAGCGTTTTTTCTTCTATTTATTTTCTTTACATTTTATAATATCTAGTCCCACAAAACGTCTTTAAAGACGTTTGTCTGTAGGTTCATTTTTACAATTGAAAGTTACTTTATTACAAAATATTATTCACTTTATAAACATGAGAGATAAAAAACGAAAACAATCAAGTACAAAAAACAACATAAAAGAAATTTTCAATACAAAGTTATAAATTTTAAGCAAATTCAGAAAAGAGCAATACATAAAGAAAATAGTAAATTAAAAATATATATAGCAGAAATTAAGGAAAGAGAAAGAAAAATATACATAAATATATACATCACTTATTATTCATAATTAATTAATTAATAAAATATAGTTAATTTAATAAAATATCGGCAATCTTTAATATTTGAAAATGAATTTAGTTTAATTGTATTTTATTTAGGGATTCAAACAGATTATTGGATGTGAGTAGAACACAATATATGAAATGAAATATAAAAACAATTTTATACGAATCCATTAGATTAACACGGAGATTGGTAATTATTATATATAATAAAATTAACAGAAGAAATCAAAGGTATAATATGTACATATAAATGAAAAATTTCAGATGAGATGGTGAGAAAGGGGGAGGGATGGTGGAGTGGGAATGGGATTATAATATGTACCTACTATGGTGGTACGTATCAGTTACTTATTTGCATACATCTCTCTTGAAGATTCACTTAATAAAGAGGAAAAAATATTTAAATGACCTAACATTAAACTGGGGCTACAAAGAATGTAGATATATGTAAATATCTTGTATTGTTTTATCGCATCAACAGGCCAATTAGTGAGAGGCTCAATTACTGGAATGAAACACATAACAAAAATATCCAGGCTTAATAATTAAGTAAATCACATGGATTTATTGTGACCTCATTGGGTATTGAACCCGAAAACCTAGAAGTCATTATTATGCCCACTGGGCTCGTGTCGGGGGTCCCTACGTAAACTAAGAAATCTTAAAAAAAAATACTGAGCGTATTTGTCCGATTCTACTTTTTTTTTCTGATAAAATCATTTAAAAAATGTTGTATTGCGTATTTTCTATGAATTGGTACAATAATGTGGAAAATGCATTTTTGGTAGACATGCGAGTTTACATAGAGACCTAAAGACTGAATTAATATTAAAAAGATCTTATCTTTAAAATAATATCTTTTTAATATTAATTTATTATTAATATTTACAAATATAGTAAGTTGCCTGCGCATAGCTTTATTTGAAGCATTGTTTGATCTTCAGTATACCATTATAAATAGTAAAAAAAATATATATGTAAACAGATTGAGTCTTGTTTGGTCATCTAGTACCGAAGGGGCGTGAGACAGGTGTAGATGGTAACGCTTTATTGAGTTTTAGGCAGACTTTCCTAGAATAAGGAGATGAAAATAATGAAAATTATTTACTTTTTTTATTTTGTTTGAGAAATCAGACAGACAATTGGTATTTAATTTAACAATAATACGAGAACTAAAAAAATTGAGCCAAATATACGATTCCTCTAAGGAACTTTGGACCAGTGAGAATAATAAATAAAACAAAATTACAGATAAAAAAATATTTTTTGGTGGATAAATAATTCCCGAAGTAACGGTGAAAAAAGAGGAAAGAACATGGGATAGATGTTGATTAAATCTTTGTATAAATAATGAAATAAAAATGTAATAGGTATTATGGTCTATTTGACAATGTTTAATTTGATTACAGTGATTGTGGTATTAAACAATTCAGGCTCCTTAAAATGTGTGTAGTAGTGCAGAGAGGCGCTGTAGAAAAATGAGTTCTGTTTAAAATTTGTATAGCAGTATAGTACAAATTAGTAATCCTCAATGACTACATTAATTTTTTTTGGATGCTGGTGCTTTTGCTTTTATATACCACATATCATCGTACTTGGAATGTAACTAGATACACATACTTTTTTTTGTTACAAATTCTAGTTAAATATAGCTTATTTAAGAATATTTTGAGTTTGTTCAAATCTTTCAGAACAGTGCTGGATTTATGTCACAGAGACATTATTAATCAATTAGTGTTTATTATAGATATCTCACAGAGATGAAACTGTATTTCTTATGGGAAAGTAGGTATCGAAGTAATTTGGGTGTACATAGGACTTATGACCTATCTTATGGTTGGCTTAAGTGATCACTTTACACAATGTAACATTCGCCATTTCCACCCATGATAGAATATACTATGCTTGTTCATTTTTTGGATGTTGTATATATGTTCAAATTGCGTGGAAAGCTTTCACATATGAGTTGTAACCGCCTTTTCATGCGGCCTGTACGAAGCCATTTTCATTCCCCTAAATCCCCACAGATGTCGCTAATGAGAAAATCTACAATTGATTTTACGTGGTGGAAATGGCGAACGTTACATTGTGTAAAGTGATCACTTAAGCCAACCATAAGATAGGTCATAAGTCCTATGTACGCTCAAATGACTTCTATACCTACTTTCCCATAAGAAATACAGTTTCATCTCTGTGAGATATCTATAATAAACATTAATAGCTTATTTAAAATTATTGATTGCATTGTGACGCTCAGGTACATTGTCTTATTTCTGTCATGAAATCAATACAAGGGATATTAAACTGTATGAATAATTCAGTTGGAAGACAAAATTTCACGAAAGTCTAGTAACCCGGGTTAATTTTAATTCGATCCGGAGTCCGGCGACCGCCGCACGCAGGCAGGGGCGGGGGTGATTCGCCGCTTAAAAATATTGTTTAATAATAATTCTTCCGGCGGCAAGATGGCGCATTGCGCGCTCCTTCCGCCCGACAAACGATTATATCCGTTCCACTTCACCGCCGCCCGCGCCGCCTACACGGCCATTTATCAAGTCATAACTTTGCGACGTGTCATTAGCAGACAGACTTTAAAATTTTCATAGAGAATCCGTGATATATAGGGCGTATTCCAAATTGTCCGGGATTTCTGCGACGGGGGGTCCGGGGTCCCCCACACAGCGGAGCGCCATTACAGCCACTGGCGGCCGCGCCGCGTGCCCTTAATACCCCTGCAGGGCTGCCCGCCGCGCCCGGCATACTAAGTGCCGAGAATTAATTGGCCCATCCACACAAACTGTCAAATCGCACTTATTGGACTGTCACACGTTCTGGGAGTGTTTTCATTTTTATACTCTCCCCCGACACGGCCCGGCGCAGGGGAAACCGTACCCGAAAATTGTTTCCCAAATGACCTCATATTATGCTTTGATTAACATTGCGCTAATTTGAAAGTTTTTCATTTTGATTACCTACTTTCCGTTTTATCAACAGACCACATCAAATCAACTGAAACAATGAATATTAAATAAAAATCATCAACATCGCTATCGGCTTTATAATTATAATCTCTGGTGAGTCTTGAACTTTCCTTCTTAATAATTATATATATAAAAGAAACACAAATCTAACGTTTTCTATAATAACGATCAATCAAACATAATAATTTCGTTGTCTGTCCGTTTGTCCGTCTGTCTGTCAATCGGTAACTTCGTGTGACATCCGTAATTTCGTTTGAATTCACGGATTAAAAAAATTAAATTATACGGCCGGAGACGGGGCTTGAACCCCAAGCCAACAAACCGCGCATGTTGCTTCCGTCGTCTCTTCGTAGACCGACTAAAAGACACTCTAAATATAAACTAGGGCTTAGCAAATACGTGAACCATTTCATATTCCGCCCAGCATGATCGCCAGGGTTTAAAATAGTACCCCTAACTACCAGCAGGGGAAATATAAAAAAAAAAATATTTTGATTAAAGTTGTTATTACTATTTCATGGGTTTCGGCTATAAATACCTACTTATCCTTTGAAAATCGCCATGTAAAAGTACCATCATTTTTGACGGGTATAGCTAGTGTATTTTATTTGATACGAGTGTGGATTAAAAACCTAACATTACTGACTCATATTTTGATTTGGTTAACATTGCGATTATTTACATTTTTTTTAAATGTGTATGTATAATACGAAGAATATAGGAATATATCGTATATAGGAAATACGTTTAAATTTAATAAATTTAGCATCAATATTCTCAAACTGAGCTAAATGATTTTACTATGAAAATAGGACTAGCTTATTGATCTCATGGAATGAGGTTCAAAAACAAAGGCGGATTCACTAGATTAGTTTCTTAACCACTAAATCAGAAATTCGTCAATTGTTTATTTTATTTTGAACAAGATTTTTCCAACGTTATTAGTTAAATTACGAATCAATTAAATTAAAAATGACTATTTGCGTTTTTTTTAAATAGTTTACTAAACGCTTAGTCAGAAACTAAATTTAACATTTTGAAACTTTAAGTAAATATATAAATATATTTATTAGAAGTTATAAAATATCTTATCTATAAATAAATAAGCAAATCTTCCTTCAATAAACAAATAAGCGTGCACCCACCTCGAAAGTCAGTTTTCTAGTTGTCAACCAAATACGGTAAGGGTAGCTACATAAAAACTATGTATTAAACGCAATCCTATCAGTTTATTCAAAAGTGTAAAGTTAACTCTACAAATCCGGTATTTTAAAAAATAATGAGAGTATCTAATATTTTATAGGTATAAAATTTAAATGTATACAACTTCGAAAAATTTGATACACTTGGTATTCTATCATAGGTGGAATTGTGAACGTTACATTGTATAAAGTGATCACTTAAGCGAGCCGTACGATATGTCATAAGCCCTTTTTTTGGGTCGCAATCCTAGGATTGGTCTGCAACAAGCACTCGAATTCTCCACTCCTCTTTGTCACCTGCCAGCCTCTTCATTTCTTGGTAGCGCACATCTTCGATAATCTGGTCTACGTAGCTTAAACTCGGGCGGCCTCCACGATTGTTGCCTTCAACATTTCCCTCGACGATGGTAAAAAGTAGGCCCGGATGAATTATATTATGGCCTATCCAAATTGCTCGCTGTTGGGCGATTCTGTTAAGGAGCCGCCTCTTTTCGCCCACCCCGCTTAACACCTCGTCGTTTCGGATATGTTCTGACCAATGGATCCTGGCCATGCGCCTGTAGCACCATATCTCAAAGGCCGCTAGCCTCCCCGACATGCTCTGACTGATGGTCACGATGGTCCTATAAATACCAAAAAACTTACATATCTACTTTCCCATAAAAAAATATAATTTTGTCTCTGTAAGAGATCTATAATATATTTTGATTAATGATGTCCTTGTGAAAAAATTCAGTAATGTGTTTTGAAAAATTTGGACAAACTCAAAATATTTTGAGTAATATTTAATTTGAGATCGGAGTACGCAATGAGTCAAAACAAAATGTAAGACAATAAATCCTATTTTTACTCCCGTAACTCGTGGCGTCTGCTTGTCTTCTTGTCTGACGAAAAAATTTTGGATCCATTTTAAACCCCTTTTCTGATCTGATCGAGCTAAAACTTTGCAAGCAGACTCGTAGCGACGATCAAGAAGATCTATAAAATTTTCGTTAAAATTTTTTTTTTAAATTTTGGATTTTTTAAATTTTGAATGTTTTTTTCATACAACTTATTAAGTTGTATGAAAATATTTCAACGCGTCTGGCAGACGATGATTATAGTATTATTTTGGATTTTTGGAATTTTTTTATTACTCCCTTTCGTAGCGTCGCCCGACCGAAGCCCAATGCGTAGGTTAAGCGCCAAACCAGTTTCCACTAGTAAATGAGAAATGGAGTATAATAAAAACTTGTTTTTTTTGGGTTACATTTTTACTCCCTTTCTTTAAACTCGTAGCGTCTGCTTGTCTGTCGAAAAACCTTTGGATCGATTTTTAACACTTTTCCCATGATTCAATCGACCTGAAACTTTGCAGGCAGACTCGTGGCGAAGATTAAAATAATCTAACAAATTTTCGTTAAAAAAATGTAATAATAGTATAATTTTAGATTTTTCGAAATTTTAACGGTTTTTTTTAAATTGGAAACCATACATATGAGAAAGGAGCCCGACGCGTGGAGAAGGCGCGAAACCTGTTTGAACTAGTCGACTTGACTCGAGCCATGGAACCGATCAGACGGTTTCGCCGATGCCGTGCCCCCCTATACCAATTATTACGTTTTCCATATTCAATAAGTTTTAAGGATAATAATATACATGGAATAGATTTTCAACATGAACTTAAAGCAAGAGGAATATTTTGATAGAATATCAAAATGGAAACAAAACAAATGAGAAAGGGATTATAATAAAAAAGTAACCCATAGAAACCAAGTTTTTATTATACTCCTTTTCTTTGTAAAATATAACAACAATTAAAGACGAATTAAAACATATAACTTAACACTAAACTTACAGTAATTTAATATATTTCTAAAATGTCAGAT
>JADDOH010010145.1:0-110401 GCA_016648135.1 Agrypnia vestita
TTAGTGACGTTAACAAAATAAATTCTTATTTACATCACCACAAAATCATTTTGCATTTATTAAAGAAGAAATTTTTATTTTATTTATTTCCTTGCTAAAGATATAATTTTTTTATATCGAAAATATTCTTCATATGCACTTGTAAAGGTATACTTATTATTCATAAATATTCTGCACATATTGTTACTGTTCTTGTTAATATACTTATAATAGCTTCGTTATTATAAGTATAATAATATTATACTTATAATAACGAAGCTTTAAATTGAGTAATTAATATACACAAGGAAAATATACAAGTTGTGTAGCTGATTTATATTTAACAATTTCTAAAATCACCATCAACTACGGATCGAGGACTTTGGAATGTGCTGTTTCCAGGTTGAAAAATAAATTACCTGTTTCCATTTGAAATAGTACGCTCACTCCTAATTTGTAAGAGGAAATAGAAAATGTGGATCATTCTTAGTGATGCTCTTTTTTATGACCTAGAATAAATTCTTTTGATTTAGACACAAAATAGCTTGGTGTGCGATAGGCGTCAACTTATGTTATGCTGTTACCGAATATTATAGAAACTTCACTATAAATATACATGTCTTATATATTATGTAGGTACTACGGCGAAAATTGCTTATTAGGAAATTTTTATTATTCTTAAATTTTTTTAATGTGATATTTTAAAAATGTCGTCGTAAATAAATGATACGATCACGCAAATAATTTACGCACTCTCCGAACCCCTGGTGATGTGTCACTTGTAACAAAACTATCGAAGAATCGAGAACGACCTGAGGTGATCTGAAACATTCGAGTTACATCTAGAGAATCCTAGAAGCCACGAGAATCTTCTCCCAAATACTAAAATAATCCAGAAAGTACGAAAGTAACAGCATTTTTAGATATAAATACAATCGGCCGCGGCGCGGGTTGTTATTGAGTCGCGTTTGATAGGCGAAAACAGTGCGAAGTCGGCTGCAAGCCGCGACAGCCGGAGTCGGATCATTGAATCAAGCGAATAATTGAGCGAAATTCTTAACTAAGTGATTAAAGCAGCGAGAATCGGATGGAATGTTTTAGTGAATGTTAAATACGTGTTTACCAATGTAAATAAAGTGTTTATTTACGATGATACATTACAAAATTATTATTGAAAGAAAAGCGTTTCGTTTTAAGTGACTTAGCGCATTGAATAGTTAATCAAGACTTTACCATCTTTCTTTAGAAATCACCTAAACAAAAACAGATTGAATGTACACTTTTTATTATTTGTAATTAATTAAATATTTTTATATATAAAAAATAATCGGTTTTAACAAAAGCACTATTCGCAATATTTGATAATCAAAGAATCAAATCAATCATTGGAATACGCATATCTATTAAATCAGCCCATATGTAATTAGTAAAAATGTCGTTTCTGTAAGTAACATGCGCGCAGGCTTCACCAAAAATTAGAACTTTCGAGGAAACACGAAAAAATAGTACGAAAAATTTACTTGCCAATTACATAACCGTAACAGACGTAAAGATAGGTCGAATACATATAATGCGGATTCGGAAGGAAAGTATTCAGTTCAGTACGATTCCTTTCAAATTCTTGAAACAACTCTTATTCGTGCAAACAAGTAAAATACGAGATGCATTGCAGTATGACGTTGTATACAGAAATAGTCAAAAACAATATCTCTAGCACTGAGTACGGTTAACATTTTAAATTGTATTTTTCATATGTTAAAGATTATTTATTTTATATTTGTTTCCTAAAAAACTGCGCATCACGTTGGTAATGCGAAGTTTTTTGCTTATACGCGCTGCACGCCACTACTTGTATGTGTCCTTTCCAAATTATTATATTTTTATTTTCTTAAGAATTTAAATTAGTTGAAATAAGTGTTATAAATTTATAATTAGTTAAAATTAACTATTTTATAAAATACGTTCAACTGTATGGATATACCTGAAGACAAACATCTAGCAGAATGTTTTGTGGGTCTATTTTTTGTATAATTTTGTAATTTTAAGTTCTTGAATTAAAAGTTTTAAAAAAATGTTTAATACTACGTAGATTTTTGAAGGAGCTTATATATTTATGCTTGAAAATATGTATTCTTAGAAAAATATACTGTATTAAAATATTATAATTAATTAATTCCTTCTTAAGTATTTTTATAAAATTCACTCACTAATTTATTATTCCGTGGGTAGCATCGTTGGGAAAAATATTTTAATAATTCATTTTAATTTTTGTATGATGCATGAATATAGCGAATTCAACATCTTCTAAGATGTCAACATTGCAAACGACTGAGGTAAACTGGCTACGTGCAAGACAAGACATTAGAATAACCAGTGAAGAAATTGCTCATTTGGAAACCCAGATTAAATGGAGTGATAAAAGATCCAAGCTTCAGTGCTTAAATGGGTTAGCCAGGAAGCGCATCATGAACTGGAAAAGGACAGCAGAGGTCCGAGCGGAGCAGCAACTGTTGCGCTATTGATATGATGATATTTTATATTTTACAAACTGTTCATACCCGGCGTTGCACGGGTTAAGGATTAAGTTTAAAAAAAAATTGTGAGAAAAAAAAAATTATACAAAAGTTAGATTCAAACGGTATAAATTTGCATCGAAAATAAATTACGGGGAGGGGATAGGGTAAAATAATAGGGGGAATTGTCGCCTATGTTACCCGCCGAGTCTTTAAGAATAAGTTTGCGAATTTTGAGTCCGATCAATCAAATGGTACAGATTTGCATCGAAAATATATCAGCGGAGAGGAAGGGTTGAAAGAATAGCAGGAAAATGTCGAATATGTTACTCGCCAGGTCCTAAAGAATATGTTTCCAAATTTTGGGTCGAATCGGTGGAAAAGTTAAGATTTACATTGAAAATATATCAGGGGAGGGGAAGGGTTAATAGAATAGGAGGAAAATGTCGTATATATAACTCGCCGAGTCCTAAAGAATAAGTATCCAAATTTTGAGCCCGATCGGTCAAACGGTACAGATTTGCATCGAAAATATGTCAGGTGGTGGGGAGGGGGTATGAGAATAGGGGGGAAATGTTGCCTATGTTACCCGTCAGGTTTTAAAGCATAAGTATGCAAAATTTGAATCGAATCGGACAAACGGTGTGAATTTGTATAGAGAACAGACAGACAGACATTGAGTTTTATAGGTATAGAAGATATTGTCTTACATTTTCGATCATTACATCTCTATGTACTTGTTTGCCCCGCATTTTAACATAGTCAGAATTGCCCCGGAACAAACGGCCGGTCGTACGACACTTAAACGCATTAGGGTCATTCCATTTCAAATGGTGCAGAAAAAGAAATTGTTTTCTTGACCGTTTCAGAAAGAATCTACTTTATGTGTGCATTCCTTTATATTTTGGAAGTTAAAAACTATTTTTTTTTAATTTTTGTACCCATTTCAACAATTTTTGCTATTTTTAAATTACACGGCACTGGGTTATCCTTAGCTTTTCAAATAAACTGCATTTTAAAAATATATTTAGGACTACAAACAGAAGTAACAACTTAAATCATATGGTTTTGTTCACGTAGTCTTTGTAGCCAAAGTTACATTAAACGCGAATGAACAAAATTAAATTTACATAGGAAATTGAATTTTGTAGGATTTTCGTAAGCGTACTAAACATAACGCAGTTTATTTGAAAAGATTTAGGTAACCCAGTGCTGAGTAATTAAGAAAAATTTTGATGCCCGAAAATGGGAAAAACGGCGAGTGGAGTAAAACAAAAATGGCCGCCATTTTTGTACCAGAGACAATAAAAGTTATAATACCAACCATGATTATTTGATTTTTTTCTAAGCTTGTCAAACAACCAGAGCTGGACCACTTCAAATGAATCGGCTCATTGCCAAGAGCACCGTACCGTAATTACGTTATTTTATATGTAATTACATTATTTTCTATGTAAGTGTAATTACATTATTTTCAATTAAGTGTACATAATGTGATATATTTTGGTGGTCTGCGAGTCTGTCCAATTTTAATAGCCGATTTAATAAGTTATTTTAAAGGCTCTAAAATTACTTAAGGTTTTGATGTTATTATCATTTTGGTTATATATTTTGGAGGCTTCAAATGTGATTAATCTTTAGCCGAGAGCAATCTTTATTCGTGAAATTATCTCTTATGGGTTAGTAAAATAACTGCTAATTAAGTATTTGCATTTGTTATTGGGTTAAAGTGTAATAATTTTCACATTGTGTAGTTTGATACATTGAAAATATATGAACTGACTTGACTGACTGTCATTAAACTTCTAAACGGCTGCGGCTGGGCCGATTTTAATGAATTAATGTTATTATAGATGTCTCACGAAACTGTAGTTTTTTATGGAAAAGTTGGTATAGAAGTCTTTTTTGATGTACATAGGACTTATGACCTATCGTATGGTTGGCTTAAGTTATCACTTTACACAATGTACCGATTTTAATGATTTTTTTTTGTGTGCGTTCGAGCGGGCCCCTGGATGGTTTAGATTCACAGCTGGATCTGTTAGATAAGTAGTTCTAGGATTTGTTTTATTACTAGCGGACCCGCCAGATATTGTCAACCTGAACATTGTCTGGACAAGACATGACAACGTCTGGCGGGTTTGCTAATCTTATATAAAATACTTTATATCAAATTTCAACCACAGAAGGCGTTATCAAAGTCACACATAGAAGGAATTGTACATATATGTAGGTATACAACTTACAAAATTGGATAGATGTGGTGGTTAATCATGGGCAGAATTGGTGAACATTTTGTGAAGTGATCACTTAAGCCAGTCTTATAATCATGATTATTTAATATAACTAATAGACGTCTTACAAAATATAAACTATTTACATGGGGTAGTACGTATGGTATGTTATCTTTTTTTTATTTTTACAAAGCTTACGACTTGTCCTTGGCTAGCTTAAGTGATTACTTTACAAAATATAATGTTCAGCGATTCCACCCAAGTAAATTTATATGGAAAACCACGCATCTATAAAATTAGGATATTTTTGTGTATGGTATTTATGTGCCTTTGTCATTTTATTAAATACTACTACGCTATCGCCCTCAATGGTTGAAATTTGTAATTTCCCGTGAAACATACCTACATAGATGTCGCCGCTGGTAATGAGACTTTTATATTTCTTTGGCTAGGGTGTCGAGCAATATTATTTTTATATATCAGTAGCAAAAACTTTACAGGTAGATTTCTGCCTTAATAATGAGTCGAAAATTGCTGAGCAAACATGACGTATTATCATTAGTTATGACAGGGGTGTGCAGTAGGAACAAGACATTTTTTCTAAGCATATATTTTGAAAAGAAACTGAAATAAGAGATATATCTCGTAATATTCAAATCACAATAATTAACATAGTACTCAGATTTTAATATTTTATAACATTCTTGCAGATAAATATTTAATTTCGATTTTTTCCCCAAAAATACGGTTAAATAAAAGTTATGACAGGGGCGTGCAGTAGAAACAAGACGCATGACTTTTTCCCAAGCATATATTTTGAATAGAAACTGAAATACGAGATATATCTCGTAATATTCAAATCACAATAATTAACATAGTACTCAGATTTTAATATTTTATAACATTCTTCCAGATAAATATTTAATATCGATTTTTTCCCCCAAAAATGACAGGGGCGTGCAGTAGGAACAAGACGCATGACTTTTTCCTAAGAATATATTTTGAAAAAAAAACTGAAATAAGAGATATATCTCGTAATATTCAAATCACAATAATTAAGAGATATTCAGATTTTAATATTTTATAACATTCTGCCACATAAATATTTAATTTCTATTTTTTCCCCAAAAATACGATTAAATAAAAATCATGCTTCTTATTCACACTGCACGTACCTGATTTATGGAGAAAAGCAATATCAAACTTTGCATTTTTTTTAAATAAATACTTCATTGTAAAAACATAAATACCGACGTCACAAAGTTGTTTTATTTTATAGAAATGCGTATATGGAACACTAGTATTTTAACTGTTTTCAAATAAAAACGCTTATGTTATGAAAATGGAACTTCGTGGTCCCTGAAACGAGGGTTTATTCTCAAGCTACTAAATCATAAATCGAGTTTCTACTCCAATAGACCAAAAGTAACTGGTTTGGATCATAGATATGTAAAATAACTTTTAAATTTTAAAACACCTGCATTACGCACTGCCACCGTGTGATAGCAAATACTTCCCCCTTTAAACCAATTCACTGTTACGATGCATGCGTCAATATCGCTCCAGATCCCAAGCAGTAAAATTGCAGTTTTACTGCGCATTTTTTAAATAATTTATTACGTATTAAAAATAACAGTTACCCCTTTGAAGGCAATTTTAAGTGAAAAAAATAATGACCCAACTGAACTGTATTTTTTTCCTCATAAATTATCCATTCTATGCAAAGTGTACCTACCTGTAATCATGATTAAGGGATTTATTAACAATACCGCCATTATTCAATCTACGATAATAGAGGGAGACGTCTTTGAAAAAGATTGTCAGGCAAGAGAGGCAATTTTACAATTGATTTGAATATTCTGGAAGCCTTTTTTTATAAGTATATCAATTTTATAATCCCTCCTTTAGCTATAAAATCAGTTACTAGTACTTTTATCACAATTTTATCAATTTAATAGTGATGGTTTTGCTTTTGAATCTTTCAATTTTTTTGAAACCCAGGCGATTTTTAAATCGTAACAAAGCAAAACATTGTATTGTCATGGAACGGCAAGCAAAAGTCTGAATTCCTTGTAACAACACAACACTATAAAATGATCGAGAATAGCTTATAACAATCTTAGGTGACCTACAACCTTCGTGAAACGTCTACAATCGTCTAGAAACTCCTGGTACAACTGAGAAGCAACGAGAAAATTCTCCTAAACACAAGAATAATCTAGAAAGTTCGAAAATACCAGCATTTTTGGGTATAAATACGGTACTAGGTCACGGCGTAAGGATTGTCGTGTTTGACATTTCAATTCAGTGCACAGAACGTGCGAGCCGCGAAAATTACCCACAGGTTGGCCAGTCGTGAATTGCAAAGCGGCACATATCGAGCGAAATGATTAAGCTTAGTACCTAATTGGCGAAATAAATAAATTCGATAAATACTTCACGCGAGAATTGGATGGAATGTTCTAGTCGATGTTAAACACGTGTTACCCAGCGATGATAAAGTATTCATTTACGAGTGATGTATTGCGAAATAGTTATTATTTAAGGAAAAGCATTAAAGTTATTTCGCTTTAATTGACTTTGTATATTGAATAGTTAATTAATCAATAATTAATTTAAAGTAGTCATTCATACCTCCCGTAGCAACGTCACGTCACGTGACAGTATGCACGATTTTTAAGATAACCCTCCTTTAGGAAATTAGTTAAGACAAGATAAATTCTTCCTAACCACATTACTTGATAGCACAATATTATTTGGTATAGTTTAGTAAATAAAATTTCATGGTTTCACGACCACTTAAGAGCCATCGCCTGGCTCAGCAAATCAGAACCCTAGTTAAATTTTAACTGAAAGGGAAAATAAATAGACAGTATCGGCGACGAAGCAACAAAAAAATTGAATATCGATACGATAAAGCGGCCAACAGGCGGCACTTCGCAGTGAAAAAGATTCGCAGCCCCATGAAATAACAAGACGATGTACGGGTGAAGGGAACACATAATACAATTCCGCGCCCCGTGCAGGGTGGCGCGCCACCCTCGGGGGGAGGCGCCGGAACACGGGAGGAGACGGAAGCGTACCAGGGCACGTTCCCACTTGGCGAGTAAATCTAACGATTGTAAGGACACACCGCTGAATTGCAATAGGAAACCTCCCCCGCGGAGGAAAACTCTCCGCTTTATTGATTCGTAAAGTGAGATATTATCCCGCACGTGACTCTACTCCCGAGCGCGCGCTCTGGACGCGCTACCCTTGTAGTTTGTTAAGGAATAATTGCCTCTTCCTTTTATTGTTGTTATGACAATGTTGCCGACTTATCCCGAGTGGCGCGGCCCAATTTCGATCGTGTTTATCGCGACGTATTGGGTTGCGATCTGTTTGCGCGGAAATCCTCCCGAATGTGATTGTAGCGTCGCGAGAATGAGGCCGTGTTACTCATTTTGCCTACGTGACGGGAGTCCGTCAGAAGGCTCGCGTCTTGCTTGATGTATTGTGACTTTGTGGTCACACTTTTTGAAGCCTTCGACTTAATTTTCTTTCTATATTTATGATCATAAAAAATACGAAAAAAATCGAATTTAATTTGAGTTTCGTTGGAAAAAAAAAAGAAATGATTACTCTTTCTTAAAATATAGTAATACTTTTTATCATTTGATGTAAAAACAATTTTAAAATAAGTTTATTTATTTACGTCCAAAGGGCTTTAACAAGAAATAATATAAATAAACAATAGATGTAATAAAATAGTGCGGTTATACATTGTAATTTAAATTTGTTAAAATAAAATACAATAAGATAAAATACAGTTAAAAAAGAAGTAATTCATTAATTGCATATTTTTATTTATGCGAAAAAATTTATTAAAATATAGTATAATATACTGTGAATAACTAATTTAAAAGAAATTATTCTGTGTTTACACATACTTTTGAAGTTGTAAATATTAAGACGCGTTGGAGCGAAATTTTTGGATTCAACGAAATGCACTCGCATCGTGAAAAATAATGTTTTCATACCATGAAGTCATAACTCAATGGTTAAGATAGCGGTTTTTCGAGTGATACTTAACCAATACCGATTATTTTAAGTGACGACATCAAGTTGGTTGATAATATTACCCAGCGTACAAAATCACTACTGTAGGAAACTAGCACCATCCTTTGGTAGCTCATTAACTAATTTCCCATTTAAACTTTGAATAAATAGTTATGATGGATTAATTGATTAATTTTTAAATCTGATCGGTTCTGAATTTGGTTCATGTATTGTCATCGAGAATACTTGAAATATCAATTGTAAGATTCCGTCCAGACAAATAGACAAACAAGCGTGTAATGAAAGCATGGTAAAATATAAAACCAATTTCTTAGATAAAAATAAACGGAACTGAAATAAAAAAATAACATTTATAGAATTATCATACATAAATAAAAATAAAAATAAATATACGGGCGTTGAATAACTAATTTAGAACGAATGTGGAAACATATTTATACATGTTAACTCTTTGCGAGAAAGGATTTGATTATTTATAATATTTGATTTGATATAACTACTTTTTATATTCTCTTTAATTATTTCAAATAATAAAAATTGTAACATCAATGTTTGCTGTATTTGAAGAAAACTAAAATAGTTTTATTGCTCCAAGTCATTATTTTTTTGGATTTATAATTGTCATCGTGTTTTTCCACTTTGCTCTTTTGACGCGTGCACACGCATGAAATTTGATCTCTCATTTCAGCAGGGGCGTGCAGTGGGAACAAGAAGCATGACTTTTATTTAAACACATAAATTTGAAAAAAAATCGAAATTAAATATTTATCTGGCAAAATATTTTGAATAATGTATTAATCATTTTGATAGGAAAATTATGAGATATATTTAACTTATTTCTGTTTCTTTTCAAAATATATGCTAAGGAAAAAGTCATGCTTCTTGTTCTCACTGCACTTCCCTACGTTTAAGATATTTGTCGATAAATCTCGGAATGCATCAGCTGCTTCATACTTATCTATATACAAAATATAATTGAATCACAATTCATGCTTGACGTTCAACTTTGTACTATCTCGTAGGCACTTTCGTCTCCGAGACAAGTCTCGTCTGTGTACTTGTGCCATTAGCAATATTTTAATAAGCAATCACAGCATTTTTGCAAAGTGCTTTCATGTTAAAAGTAACACATTTTCTGTTCTTGTTTCTTCAATCCCGGAGTTTCGGAACAAAATTGAAACGGCTCGTTTTAAATTAACTTCAACAGTTTTTACGGGAGTGGATGGTTCCGCATTTTAACTATGTGCCTTAAGGTTTCTTTGAAGTAGGCACCGCAGGGTGGACTCGATCATTAGGGTGCGATGCTGTTAGCGTCTTCTCTCTGAGAGGAGAACGAGTTGAGATGTGCGACTATCCAATATTGGCGTACTAAGAAGACATATTCACTTTCTACTTTGGGGAGAGTTCTAAAAAAGTAATAAAAACAGCGCAGTCTGTTCGCCTGCTTAAAAGTAACGCAAAACTTATTTGCGTTTTCTCATTTTGCATTCTGAATGTTTCTTTATTTTGTTTGACGATCGTAAAAAACAGCGTTTGATTTTTCAAGATGTTTTGTGTGTGAACTCGAGATAAATCAATGGGGCGATATTTCGTCGAAGGCGAAAAAATAGGATACCGTAATAGCTTTTGTGATGTATTTTCATCTCCATGGATAAGTTTTAATCGTGTGAAACATTTCTTCTTCTTTTTCATATCATATCTATTCAAGGAACGTTGGCTATCATGCTGGTTTAGATTACTTTGTTTACTGCCATCCAATACAGCTCTACAGTAGACTGGCCAAACCACTGTCTCAGGTTTTTGAGCCATGATGTTCTCTTTCTTACAGGCCCCCGAATTCCGGCAATCTTTTCCTGAATTGTGAGATGCAAGATCTCGTACTTCTCTGGACGTCTCATCATATATCCGAGATATTTTTCTGATTTTTATTGTTTTAAAAACTTATTTTTCTTTATTCATCCGAACCATAACATCTTCATTCGTAACTCTGTCCATCCAGACTATTTTGAGTATTCATTTGTAAATGCAAATCTCGAATACCTCAAGTCGCCTTATCAGTTCTTCGGTAAGCGTCCATTGTTCCATTCCATACAATAATTCATAATCCAAGGTTGAGATTATGACTGCAGATCATCTTTGTGAAACATTTAATTGGGTTCTATTACATTTGAAAAATTAAATATGGGTTCTATTTCCTTTATTTTCCCATTTCCATATATATATTTATATTTTTAAATATATTAATTAGGGACACAAACAGGATAATGGATACCTATATGATACTCTTATAATAAAACATTATAATTAAAGGCTATGCCCACTATCCCAATAACAAGAATCTTTGGCACGCTTTAGCAACATGTATTTTTACATATATGTATATTTTACATGTACATTTATGTGTGTTATATATTTAGTATTTGAATGTGGTGTGATCATATAAGAATATGTAGATAGATAGATTTATTTTTACATCCGTAGGTGACAACTTTTTATAATGTTTACAAAATTATATAAGCATGTTTCATTGTTGCTGAAAGTCTTGGCAGCAAAGTAAACACTACATTAATTTGACGCCCTCCCTGCTACACTTGTAATTTACTGTATTATAGCAGACATAAAAAAAATGATTTAATGGATCTACAGGTTCAGGTCATCGTTTAGAAAATCTGTGGAATATTCTTCTTCTCCTTTATGTGCCATCTTCTATCGAAATTTAGCGACCAGGTGGTATACTGATGTGTTTATAAATATAAAGTTACAGGAATTTAAGACATGACATGACATGACATGAAACACTTTCTAAAGTTACGCAGCCACGAAAACTTTATTCTTTATTTTTTGACTCTTGGCTGAATATTTTATCTTCATTTACATGATTAGACGTAAGAGATAATATTTTTTAATTAAGATAAATTATAAAAAATATTTTAAGTGACCGTGCTTTCGTGGTGGCTGGTCCCAAATTATTGAATAAACTACTAAACAAATTAAAATAAACAGATAGCTTATCTGAGCTCAAAAAACTACTAAGGACGCATTTTTAAGACAATCATATAAAAATTTATGGAATATGACCGTTACAACAGTTTAACTAATGTTTTCCGTCAGTTCCATTTTTTGCATATCATCCAGTGTATAAGTAATAGTTAATAAGTTTTTTAGACAGTATCTAAGTTGTTTAGTAAAATAATTTTAATGTGAAACTTCTTTTAGGTGAGTACGTACTCATGAAAACAACAGTATATAAATTATGAAAAAAAGGTTTTTTTCTCAAACTGCGCTAAATGTGCATTGAGTAAGCAAACATTCACATGTAAAACTATCTCATCACAATTCTATTTCATTAGTTATACTTAGTTTTGCTTAAAACATAGATATCACAAATTGTTTATATCCATCCCATGCTTTTAAATATATTGACATACGAGTATACTCTTAGTAACTGGGCTGTTTAAAATGTATACTTTCTTTCAATTAAATAAAATCAAAATTCCTTTGTATTCACCACATTAATAGATAAAATATTAACATGTTTCGAGAACCATGTTCTCATCTTCAGGATAATAAGTTTACTAAAGTTAAATATAGATTTACATTGTGTAAGGGATAAAGAAAAAGTTGGAAGGGGAGTAATGGTTAAGTTGAAAAATATTCAATAGAGAATTTTTTTCCTGGCGTTTCACCGCCAAGGAGTGTTCTTGCCACTAACCTTGTTGTCCTTTATAACCTAACCTAACCTAACCTAACCATTTTTACCTGATTATTTATTATATTTGTTCCAATATTAACACTTTTTTCTTATTTTTAGAATTTCTTAGTTATTTATCTGTGATACCTTATAATCTAAATGCAACATTTTTAACCCTGTATTCATATCAAAAGTATGATCACATTCTAATTAATGATTTGAAAATTTCGATTCATTTTTGCTATTTATGGTTTTGAGATATTCTTCAACACTTATTCCAATGTTTCTAATAGTTTTTCCAATATAAAAATAACAACAATCGTTACATTTAATTTTATATAGGTACCTTTGAAGGATGGTAATCTTTGAAGGAATAACACTATCTTTGTAATTAAGAATGTATTTTTTTATTCTTTTTTTATATTATCTTCTTTGTAGATATTTTTTATGAATGCATGTTGTTATTTATTTTTACTTGCAAACTTTATTATAAGCTCTCAACCTTAGTAAAAAATTAGGAAATTATCAAAAAACGGTTTTTACATTATGCGTTACTGTCACACTAGGTCTTTCTATTAGGGTCTATCTATCACGAACGACCCGTTAATAATCTACATGTTTAAAAATAAAATATAATTTTTTTTTATTTATTTATTTAATGTTTATGGAAGACCAACAGCACAAAAAAAAGCATAGAAAACATTGATACAATATAGATGGCCAATTACAGGTCTCCACATTTAGAAATATTTCAGTAATGATAAATATTTATGATATACTAAGGCATATTAATTATATAGAAAGAAAGAATAAAAAATTTAAACAAACAGAAATATGTCAGTAATGATAAATATTTATGATATACTAAGGCATATCAATTATATAGAAAGAAAGAATAAAATTCTATATCTAAAACTCCATACACGAATGTCAACAACTCGAAAAATTGCCGCAAAAAATGTATCGAAGGATATTCCATATTAAGATATCTGACAATAAAACAGTCAGTCTGACAATATTTTGGTGTTGTACGTATCCCTCGCCTTTGAGGTATTAAAGACGATTGCTCAAGAGTATCCATAATATTTAGTTTCAGACGTTGCCCCTAAATAGGCAGGCGTCACATAAGCGACTGGATATACAAATTTTGAACCTGTGTCATACAACCGGGTACCCCGAAAGCAATATTGCCCGTCGTTTATAACCCTGTTAGCCTCGAGGGATCTTTGTTGATTACTCGTCCCATTACTTCAGAACGGGGGTGATTGCGTTGGGGCGGTAATTTGATGGATTAGGGCGGTCACCCGGTTTGGGAATATGATGAGTTGCCGCTGTTTTCCAAGCCATTGGACCAGTCTTTCATTCACTTCTAGGTAGCTTTAGATAGAATTACTTTACTAGTTTCACTATCTTTAATATAGAGTCTCGTGAATTCTTCGATCATGACCCGAAGATCTCAGAATTACTCTCCGTTAGAGTTTTTGGGATAATGGATAGCAAATACTTACAAAAATCTCAATTGACGACATTCTGAGATAAGCAGGGGCGTGCAGTGAGAACAACAAGCACGACTTTTTTCTAAGCATATATAATATTTGATTTGATAACTATTATTTCATTTTGATATAATTTTGTTATACTTTATGTTATAAGCTTAATGCTTTATTTTTCTTTATATATCATTTAATAATTAGTTATTTTTTATTGAATTATAGCTTATCTCCTTTTTTATTATTATCTGTCAATCTATAGGTACATATTTTAATACATTTTTTAATGGTACGTTGTACCGTGTATTAAATAAATAAATAAAATTAAGATATATGTCTCGTAATATTCCTACGACAATAATTAACATATTTTTCAGATTTAAATATTTCATAATATTCGGACAGAAACAAATATTTTATTTCGATTTTTTCCCAAATATATCTAAATATAATATTTTCACAAAAGTTGTATGTCCGTCTGTTCGTCCGTCCGTCTTTCTATCCCCGTAACTTTGTGTAACGTCCGTAATTAAACAGCCGGGATTGAACCCCGGGCCAGCAAACCCGAAGGTGGCAACGATAGCGATGTTTCTACCACTGCCTCTCCGTCGATCGAAAAAAATATATCATAAATATATACTAGGGCTTAGAAAAGACGCGAAACAATGTTCCGTCATTTTTGACGGGTAACAGCTTGCTTTAAATAAAAGTCATACTTCATTCAGAATATTTTGAGTTTGTTCAAATCTTTCAGAACAGTGCTGGATTTATGTCACAGAGACATTATTAATCAATTAATGTATATTATAGATATCTCACAGAGACGAAACTGTATTTTATTATGGGAAAGTAGGTATAGAAGTCATTTGGGTGTCACCCAAATGACTTCTATACCTACTTGATATCTATAATATACATTAATTGATTAATAATGTCTCTGTGACATAAATCCAGCACTGTTCTGAAAGATTTGAACAAACTCAAAATATTCTGAATTGTAAATACTGGTAAAAAGGAATTTAACAAAAATTGGAAATAATATTTCCTGGCGTATCCTAGTGTAATGCAAGTATTCGGATGAATTTCATTACACAATAAAGTATATTGTTCTCAAAATTCCGTAAAAAATCAATGTAGATTTTCTCATTAGCGACATCTGTGGGGATTTAGGGGAATGAAAATGGCTTTGTACAGGCCGCATGGAAAGGCGCTTACAACTCATATATGAAAGCTTTCCACGCAATTTGAACATATATACAACTTCCAAAAAATGAATAAGCATGGTATATTCTATCATGGGTGGAAATGGCGAATGTTACAATTGTGTAAAGTGATCACTTAAGCCAACCATAAAAAGATAGGTCATAAGTCCTATGTACACCCAAATGACTTCTATACCTACTTTCCCATAATAAAATACAGTTTCGTCTCTGTGAGATATCTATAATATACATTAATTGTCATACTTCATTGTTCTTACTCTCTTAGAATTTATGATATAACAGAAATTTTATAGAAATTTCTAACATTCGACATTTTCTTAATGATATTTAATTCTGGATTAGATCGTATTTTTTTGATAGTTTAATTGAAGGTATTTAGGGCGAGGGTTTTTATTGTTAGGCTGATGCATAATTATGTGTCGTTTTAAAAAAAATATTTTTACATAAAATTATATTATAACGTAACCAAAATTCAAAAAATATTTGGGGGCATAGTTACCATCAAACGTAAAGAAGCTTGGTTTTTTTGAGGTAATCCAATATTTGACATTCTCTACTAGCTCCTCTAAATCGTCAAAGACTTTTCCAATCTGCCAATTTTCAGAGAGCGATTAAATTTTTTGTATATATATCTTTATTTAGTTAATAATAAATATTAACATTGATTAATATTTTTATTTATTTGTTTGTTTGTAAATATTTACATATATATAAGAACATCATATGTATGTATGTATGAGAGTGTAAATAGACAGTAATGAAATTATTAACTTATATCCTACCATATTGCACATAAAAATTATTTTGAAATAATACATAATTATAATATAAATAAAAGACGTAAGTAGTAACAGTAGTGAATAAAACATAATAAATTAGATAACAATTTTAAATATAACATATAAAGGTAATTCTTACTTTATTTATATCTTGCGTCACAGTATTAAATCAATATTTAATTATTAATTCAATGTAGCGACGCAGGATTATGTTCACATGTGATCTTAGATGGTATAGAGACACATGATAGATAACATAGACCACATATCCTTCTTTAGAATACTCTTAGGAATAGGCCGATTGACACGCAAACTTTTCACAATCTTTATTTTTACGTTTTCGTAGAGAAGCCTAAACTTATCCGATAAGTTTATCGAGGAATAATTTTGTCTCATTTCCCTACAAAAAATCTGTAAAAATTTAAACTCGGTTGGCCTTGTAGTTGTGTAACTCATAACTCGGTCAATTTCCACGACTTGCCTAATTTTCTGAGCTAGCAAACAATCGTAGACTGATTGGTTGAAGTTCTCTTGTACTTTAGTACTTGAGGGGGGCAACTTTTGTTCTCTTGTCATAGCCATCAAAAAAACCTGGTCATCAAAATCCGAAGACCTGACCTTTCCTTACTCATTGCCTAAGATGGTTAAATCAGTTTAGATCGAATAAACTATTCTCACCGTGCCCTTATGCTAATCGTTCTTTCTCTTAAAGGATCGTTGAGATTGTGAAATAAGTCAGCAGCTTTCAATCCTCTCTCAAAATGACGCATTTATTATTTTCTGACGGTATTGGAAAATATATTATGACAGATGTCAAGTAAACATCCAATTCCAAAAACAACACGTCGCGAAAAACGGCTGATGGTTATGGATCAACTAATATTACGCTATTATTTCAAAAACATGCAGAGAGTTACTCTACGTATAATCAATTTGTACTCAGCGTAACATAGTACATCGGAATTACGCCTTAAAGGTTAATTATTTAACCCTAAGCACTGAAATTCAATCAATGGTGCTTAGATAGCACGTCCATAACAATATTTGGATGCAATGTATCATAGTAGCAATTAGTCAACGTGCTCCAATACTGCCCGATCAATATTTGAATAAGCATTTGCTTACAGCGGTCTCTGGATTTTCCGACTGTCTGACACGTCAGCACTTTCTTAAATACAGTATATCTTATCGGCAAGATTGCGGTGTATTCACACTTTTATACTGATTTTTAAGAAATGTCCTTTCTTTTACGTCACGTACATAATTTATTTTTTGTTTTTATAAAGCATCAGTAACCACTCCCCACATTAAACAACATAGCCCCATCCCCTTAGCCCCCGCTAACTCACCAAGGTATTGCATGTATTTGCAAATATATAACTGGTATATTCTTTGGATTAGCTCTAGTCCATATCAAATCTTACGAATAGTCTAGAATAGTTTAGAAATAATTAAAAAGAACTGAAAATATCTTAAACAACAGCCAACAAACGCTATAGATAAAGCAAAACAGTGAGCGGCCGATCAGAGTGAATTAAAGTGTTTGAGTATCTACTTGCGCGCGGAATATTCTCGATAATGCGATAAAAACAAAAATCAAATACGGTCAAATACGTACCCAAAATTATTTCATCATTTTTAGAAAAGATATAAAATGTATGAAAAATTAAAACAATATTTCATTCGTAAATCATTTTAAGTGATTTTTCATGAGTCACAGCTAGTTTCTATGTATTAATTATTATCTCTTATTAAATCTTCAATCTCATATTCATTTCAATTGAAATGTGTTTGAACTCCAATTCCTATACACAAGTTCTTAACTAGAGAACAACAGTTGGGATAGAAATAATAAAAGAAACAAAATGTAATTTATTTATTTATTTACGGGAAGCTAAGAGTACAAAAAAGTGCAGAGACCATCTTACAAGTTTCTAGTGAAATAACATGTTATGTATTGAAATATAGCAACAATAACTCAACAGTAACTTAATATTGTGATACATTATATGTAAAATATATCGCAAAAAACTATATATTAATAAAACAGCGTAATAAAAAGCGTATTCCACAGAATATTATCGAGAATCAATAAGTGTTAATTACAAAATAGATTTATTGTTAATTTTTTGTGTCCAATGACATTTTGTAATCAAAAAAAGTAATTAATTTCAATTGTGGCCCTCGTAGCCCAGTGGGTATGACACTGGTTTCCCAAACCGAGGGTTTCGGGTTCGATCGACCGGTGAGGTCACAATAAGTAATAAGTCACTTAAGTACTCACTTATGGTAGAGAAAGTACAAAAAAGTTTCTAAGATGCATGAGAGAATACGGGCATTATCCTTGGTTTTACTAAAGCGAGTTCCTCCAGGGTATGGCTTGGCTACAATAGTTTAGAGACTAGAGGGAATGTGTATCTGATTACGCATTTTTATCGATTGTTGCGCGGTATGATCGATAATCCTGAAATTATGCAGAGCATTGTTTTGTATATTCCCGACAATTACCTAAAGCCATGTATGTGCGCGGCATACAGTCTACGTGACGTTGCAACGTCGTGCACTGTTCCGCGACCTCGCGCCCAACATAGCGCGGCATTTCTACGTGCCGTGGCAACGTTGCCATGCGCACGGTACCCGAGCGTACTCACTGCAACATTCCGCGGAGCGTCAGTACCACGTGGTATGTTTACAAGTGAATACGCATGCGCTGTATCTGTCAAGATGACAATGCGGGGAAACGAAATCGTTCTCGAACTCATCGAGCTGTATCGATCGAAGATCGCATAGAATGTCCGTCCTTCTTTCTCTTTGCAGTTAATAATTTCGCATCTCTCTTTTTCTCTCTTACTTTTCGATAAACTCATTAACATAAACAGATACGCGGCTTCATCAATAAACATCATAGGGCGACATTTCCGCGACGTGTGGAAAACAATAATTATTTGCAAAAGGACCTTGTTTTTAATAATATTCAATTTACTACAGTAAAACCTCGTTAATTTGAAATTGCGACCCAAAAAAACATTTCGAATTGCGCGGAACCCCGTTTTCGCTAAATGTGATACCGCAGCTGTCATCCATAACCTCATCGGATGACATTTCCGAGACAAGATATGCGAGTCCCGGTGTGTACACGTCAATTGACCGCGTCATTGTCCCCGAAACATGAGCGTAGATGTTGATGCGACATGCCGAGCGGAATGTTTCGCGATTTGTCCCCTAGTGAATACATGGCTTAAGACAACGTCAGCATAGATTGTTTCGCATTCCAATATACAGGACCAACCTGCCAATGGTTATGCCTGTTGGAAGAGGTACTGCTATGCTGAACAATATTACTCTGGATATTGATCTGTTCCATGTCTCTGAGAGGGTATTCCGAAGCAGGATTCTCTTAAACCTTTGATGTGAATGATTTTATATATAATAATAATAAAATAATTGGATAACTTATATAGCCCCGTTTTCGCGAATACTCACCTCAAGGGCGCTTTACACAGAAAAATTATTATCTTACAAAACAACTTACTGCTAGAAAAGAATAAACTTATTTACTATTACTTATTCAGTAGGTGGCATACAAGAAATGGAATTAAAATTGAGTACTATTATAGTTGGGAGTGCCTGAAAGAACTAGGTGTTTTTGTGGAGTGCACAATAGGAGTGGAAAACATTAGCTAGCGTTGTTGTAGTCAGATTCTATAAGTTTCTATAGGATTGTCTAAATAAATGCGTCTTAAGTTGTTTTTTGAACTGTGGTGAGCTGTCTGTTTGTCTCAGTTTAATATTTGCTTTTGTTTACATATGTTTATATATTTCTAAAATATTTATAACATTTACGAATTAAATTTGTGTCTGTAGTGTAAATGTTATATAAAAAATAAATGAATTGAATTGAAAAAAAAATCACAAGCCTGGGTGTTTTGTGATGTGTTTCTCTTCTGTAACTGGGCCTATTGGCCTGTTGAAGCGTAAAAAAATAAATATTGTATAATTGTATAATTTTTTCACGACACGTGACAATATATAAACATATCATCATGGTATGGATGAAGATCTCTCCAAGGGTCTGACACGTTTCATTGTTATTCGCGCCCACTTTACTGAATTTGATGATTTCATTAGTCCAGCAGGCTTTAGGGCGGTCTGTCGGCCTTTTGATTCCCCTCGGGCGCCGTTGAATGACTGCATTCGTCCAGCGACTGTTTTTTCTTCAAGCGATGTGACGTGCTCACTAACATTTCAATTCTTGGCGACTGCGACTTAATAAATATATAAACGATAGATATTATTATTATTTCATTTACCAGGACTGAGGTCTGGTTTACAGCTGACAGGATTTTCAAAACAGAAAAAAAATTCTGATTTTGTTAATTACATGCAAATTGAATTAATTGATAATATTCAAATAATAACTAATTAATAAATTAATTAAAGTACATTAATTTATATTATTACATTAATTTAAAGTACATTAATTTATATTATATTTAATATTGATTTTATTTATTAGTATGTATGTGCTAACAGTAGTTGAATATAAAAGTATCCCTTAATGAAAATAAATTGTCTCTTAGTATATAGTTATAGTCATATAACAAATTGATATTATTTCTTTCAAAGTTATCAGTATTGTGAATAAACTAAATATCAGATTACAATTCTTCCTTATTATCTGGCGAGCAATTCAAGGCTGTCACGTATGCGAAAACATTTTCCTTTCAAATGATTTTATAAAAAAAAAAAATATTTTGCGAATAACGTTTTTAGATACACATCGACAAGACATACTTCGTTATTGTTTCCTCGAAAAAAAATGTCACAAATTTGTCAAAAAAGATAAATATCTCAGCTCTGAGCAGCTTCTGATGTATCTAGATGAAAATAAATCAATAAAAAATGCAAGAAACCTGAAGTAACATTGACGTTGTTTACAGAAAAACTTCTCTGAACTCGTCAACCATATAATTAATACCGACCACTTTTTCGATAAACATAGATTAAAACCACTCCACTTCGTTCCTCCTAGAGGATTGATAATGAATAATTTGGAAACTATCGAAATCCAAAACACTTGAATACTGATAAAACACTCGTAAACAAGATCACACTCCCATAAATGTCTCCGATCCTCACTATTTTCCCTTCAAGACAAAATAATTCCCCCACCACGCGACCCGCTGTCTTATTTGAAAAAGTTGACGAAATTTATGTTTTTAGGTTAGTTACAAATTACACCTGATGATGAGTGGGACTGCTCATCTCGAAACTATAATAAAGATCAAGTGTGTGCATTACAAAGTGAATCATGGTTTAATGTACTGATTACAAAAATAAAAAAACTACTATTTATTTAAAATTATATCTAATATTTAATATAACAAACCTACAAAGCATACAAAAATCGACATACCTACACTAAACAACGAAAGCATTAGATATAAGTATATTCCCCCTTAAGTAGGAACAGTGAGGCGTTATAAATAAGTGCTTCTCCCTTAATGGAATTGTACAATACAAATGAGAACAATTGATTCGCGGCCATGAAGAGACAATCCGGCAAACTTTCTTGGCCAAAGCAGACTGCTTTCCCAGCAAGATTTTCCTAGCAATATCCAACAAGACATCCACACTCTGATAATTTCTAGGTAAAGACTAAGTTCTAATCTCGAATTCCACAGAAAATGCAATGACCTATTCCACCCAACCGACATAACACATAGAGATATGTCGTTGAATATGAAATTCGCCTTAGTATATTAAAAATTTTAGATATTTAAATGGCGATTTATTTTATGCAAGCAAGGAAATACTGTGTAAAGCGAATATTTATATTCATGTTATGACTTTAATTTCGTTCGGCAAAGCCGTTTGTTTTCTGCAAGTAAAGAAATTATTTATTTTCTTGTATTTTATTTGTAGAACTCCATGTTTATTTTTAATGAAAAAGATTAATTAAATTTTCATTAATAAAATTATAAATTTTTATGACTGCGTAAAGCGTTATTTAAATGTAAATGAAACGATCCAAACATTAAGCTAATTGATTATAATTAAAAAATTATCTATCAAAATGTAGTAATCTAATGAGTTAAAATAAAATTACTTAAATAGAGACACAAAATAATTTAATTAGTTGCTAACAGAAAATGAGAAAAGGACAATACAACTTAACATAAAATTTTACAACAATCGTTGTCATTAGGAAAAACAGAAATTTTTTTTAAAAAATAAAAAGAAATTTTTATAATAAGTATTTCGGTGAAGAAAAAATAATCCTTTTATACATCGGCTTCAACAAAATCATCTAATTGCCCATGGGGGAAGGAGTTACTAAAATCATTTCAATAGTTAGATATTCTTGACACCTTGTTATTATAATTTTAATATTCATGAAATAACATGATAAGATTTACTCCTCCCATAATCACAAGTGTCAGCTCTTTTATGGCAAGTTAAATTAAGTTAAGTTTATTTTTATTGTATTAAAGTAATTTTGTATTTAAATTTATGTACTATTACTTGCCTCTAATAAAAAAGTCGATTGTGCGTGGTCTATCCACTGTTTGAAAATGGCTGTTATATTTAAAAAACGCTTTACGTAAGTTTATCAACTTTTCGTTAACATGTGTTTTATCAAAGTAATAATATTTTATTTCTATTGGAGAAAAAAGTTTCGCTTCAATAATTCATGAATGCTGAACACTACTATTTTTTCATAAATGCTTTACTTGGCAAGAAATTCTATTTAGTCCATCTAAGTCAATCACAAGTCAACAATACATACATTTCATTCGCGCTGCCATTTTCTCCTGATATGATATAGTTGGTGTTGGCTGAGAGCAAATATTGTTTATTATGTATTTTTTTTTTTAAAATGAAGCAACTTAAAATTAAGTTTGCTCTAGAAAAATATAATTAAAGAAGCCATCATTAAAACAAAGATGTTTTATAACCATTCTTTTTACTTAGTCCTATATGTTTTAAAGTTTTTTTGCATTTTTTTAATGTAGTCTTCGAGGATTACTAATTAAGAATATACCTACCGAAGCATAGCTCTATCTCTTCCAAAATCATGTTTTTAAATCACTATTAATAGCAAAGCAAAATCCACCAAAATCAACCCTCAAGGATGTATCACGTGACAAAGAGAGAATTGATGTCGATGTTTATTTACTTATTTATTTGTTTATATATTTTTTTAAATTTACTAATTTAATTATCTACGCCCATTATAGGCTTTTACATATAAAAATGAGTATATATAAACGAAATAGTATTGATCTCAGAAACACTCAGAGGGATATTTGCCTTTGCTTTTATGCACCTCATACATGTATGTAAGAATATTTGTCTCATCTTTATAGTTTTCTTAAGTTCATCTTAAGAAGTCTCATCTTAATGGTTCAACATTTTAATAGAATATGACATAATTTAAAAAAAACGTTTAAATATAACTAAAAGTTTTGTCATTCGTCCTTGGCTGTTATTGAAGCGATCGGTCGAGCCTGCTCGCAATACATGGTGCGGCCCTGAGGCGCTCCAGGAATGGTGATACAATGGGGGAATAATTCCCGGGGCGGGGGGACCCCCTGCCCGCCGCGCCCGATACATCCTGGATGGAAGGACAGTTCCGAAAACCGCACGACCTTCAGGATTCCATTAATATTTCCGTAACTTATATCGTACCGAAGGAAGAAATTAAATCAATCGCCAGACGTATATTGGATATTTCGTATTTCATGTGGTTTCGAATGTTTCTTGATTTCCGGCGTATTTCTTATACTGCATTGTCAGTAAAATATGACAACGTTCGAAATATTATACATATTCAACCAGTGAGACACACATTGGACATTGGACAGTCCAACTAAAGTCTGATTTGAAAGAAAAATGATCTTTTACAGACTATATATACGATTTAATTAATTTGAATTCTTGAGTATGAGGTATAATTTTTTTGAATATTTTTATATTAATGACAGTAAAATTTTATTAGTACGCATGTAAAATTTAATTAAAATAATCGATTTTTTAATGACTTTATGGATACCGCAATATAGGAAACAGAACGTTTAATCTTTGTCTTTTTTAAAACGATATATTTAACTACTTAAACAGCACCACTTCTTTTTCAAACATTATACAATCAATTTGTAAATAAAATATATGGTCTTTATTTGAAAATATACGAAAATAGTGTACCAAAGATAACTCAATTGCATGAAAACTAAAATAGTGTTTCGGGGTTATAATTTTTTTGATGTTACAACAATATATTAGTTCATATTTTTTAAAGAAAATGCTTCAAGAGTAAATGGATCTTATATTATAAAATTTATTAAAAGCCTGTTTGGCTAAGGATTTTGCAAAATGATTTAATAAGTTTACGTTAAATTTAGAAAATCGAGATCAAATACGAAAATCGTGTACTATGGCCTCTTAAGTGCATTAAAAATTCAACGTCAAATTTTTAAAAAAATATGACGTAAATATTTCGCAAACATAATTCGTTGTATTATAATTGATTATGGTATATGTTGAATAAATTTTTTTTCAAAATGGCGGACCCGCAAAGGTCCTTTTCCCTGACGTGCGCAGCTGGTGGAGATAATCATGTTGCCACGGTTTGAGTGAAATGTAAAATTTAATTAGTTTTTTTTTATATTGTGTAATATCTATGATGCAGCACATCAAAAAATGTAAAATGATAGCAGTTTGAAAATAATTTTAAAAAATTGAAATCGAAAATTCATAGTGAGCAAATGACGCATTTTATTTTTAAAAAATCATATACTTCTTCGTAGATATTGTTAAAAAAAATGCAAAAAATTATGAAATTCTTTGATAAATTCACCTGACACGCTAGCCTCAAATTGATTACATTCCAACGATTTTTGGAGTTTTTGAATCACTTGTCGAACTAAAATTATTCTTAAAAAAGCAAAAAAACTAACCCATAAAAACCATGTTTTTATTATACTCCCTTTCTCATTTACTAGTTGAAACAGGTTTCGCGCCTACTCCATGCGTTGGGCTCTAGTCGGGCGACGCTACTAAAGGGAGTAATAAAAATCTCGAAAAATCCAAAATTATACTATAATTATTCAATTTTTTAAACGAAAATTTGTAAGCTCATTTTTATCGTTGCCACGAGTCTGCCTGCAAAGTTTCAGCTCTATTGGATTACGAGGAAAAGGGTTAAAAATCGATCCAAAGTTTTTTTCGGCAGATAAGCAGACGCTACGAGTTAAAAGAAAGGGAGTAAAAAAAGATTTGTCGAAAATGTTACATTGGTTTAACCCTTTTTAGGTGCAAAATATATGCATTCCTAACTACCTTATTTTAAATTAAATATAACCCAATCTGAAAACCGAGCAATACGGACCGCTAGTCTTCTATAAAATATGTGAAACGTGTTACTTTCTTACACATTTGATTTAAAAAGTTGCGAACATGACCCGGCAAAGAGAATTCCATTCAAGAACAAGAAAACTGCATTAGCTACAGCACGCGATATTCATTATCATAAAGCGACAGGAAGTATTATTGTCGTGATTCTTAATTACAAAATTGAATAAAATAATGTGATACCATGACGCGCTTAGTGTGTTATTACAACATGTGTACGCAAATCTAAAAATAAGATTTATTAATATTATTAAATTCTTATATTAACACTTTTCAATCATAGAAAAAGAGAAATTTTTAGACGAGACTTTTGGAAAGCGGTCGTCAATCTACATGGTCTAATAAATGGGACATGTTTAATGAGAGGAATATGGAGAATAAGAAATTTATTTATACATTAAAAACACAAAATGGGAAGCAGGAATTGCATCCTGTGTTTTTATGTCTTCATATACATTTTTCTGGTTTGTGTCTTGTAGGGTATTATGCCGTGTTATTACGACCTTTCTGGCCAACGTTTCGGATCCCATTGCAGGGTCCATCATCAGGGCTGAAGCATCGATCAATAGATTCTGAGTGGCCGTGAAAACCTAAAAACATTCTTACATAGACATTGATGCGATATCACTTTTCAATAACCAACGATAAGCCCTGAGCCATCGTATACGAGACTTCCATGAACTTTTCTCATATATAAATAGCTTCGTCTCTGTCAGACTTATATAATTTATCCTCAATTTATTAATTTAGTTGTACAGTACTGACATGTACCTACATCATTTTAAATCAAAATAGGTAGGTACCTACATCAATATTTTGTCTTCTGCGGCGGTTTCTCGTTGTGAGGATGACAGTTTTAATAATTCTGTTTTACTAACGTCTGTTATTAATAATGTATGCGAGCGTGGCTGAAGAGCCTTTTACGAGTTGTGCACATGCATCCAGTGGGTAGTGGGGGACATTTTGAAAGACAACATGGATTGTAGGGTCGGATCTCCACGATATCTAGGTATTCTAAAAACACACCTATTTATTTGATGTCGAAGCGACACGCATGTCAAACAAACGTCTATCATCAGGCTAATCAGTCATTGCGATATGGAATTTTGACTTAAATAACATAAATATACATACGCTTTACTAGTGCGCTTGGCCTAACACGCTATGGCCGGAGCTGTTGAAAAAATATTCGAAATCATTAAATAAATTATCATTAATTAAATAAATTTTCTGCCCAAAAAGACAGCAAAATAAAAACAGTTATTGACAATAACCTTAAATTATTGGAAGATCAAATAAATATAGAAAAAAAGAATGCAAAAACATAAAATAATTCTACAAGAAAAAATAATAAATAACAGCGAAGAATTCATCAGGAAACTTGAAGGATTTATTAACAGTAAAGAAAAAACAACACATGCTGAAATTTTATCTACCAACATTCTTAAGCCTATTACTTCCAGGCCATACCAGGATAATAATATTATTGTAAAATTTATTAGAAATCAGTTTATGATATACACATGTACTAATTTCATCATCCAAAGAGCTCAAACATTAATATAAAACAATATTTTCGGCACAATGATAGAAATATTGACATTTTACTGATATCGTACATTTTAGAGTATTGTAATAATCACCGTCATAAAAATTTGCTCTTTTAAGAATAAGTCATTAAGAAATATTTTTCAATTTAAAAATATTTTCGTTCCTTAGAAACTAATTTTGAATTGTGTCAATTGCCAAGGCAATATCTTTTATAAATTACTAGATGTGCCCGTAGCTTCGCCCGCGTGGAATTCTGTTTAAGAATAGGTATGAGTATCATTGAAAAATCAATATAATTTAAACTACTCGTCCAAACAATGTTGTATGCTGGGCAATTTTCATTTACATAAAATTTTCCTTACGAAAAGTAAATTTATTTTGATAATAATTTAATATTACCTACATAAATTACCCCGAACATATAAAAATTAATTTTTTATATACAATTTATTCTTATTTTATCAATTTGTGAATAAACCTTAACATATAGACACATGTCATTACGGAATTTTTGTAGGCCTTTTAATGCACTACACCTTTTTGTAGAAAGCATTCATATATCTCTTACCGTTAAGGCAGCGTTCGTAAGAAACGCGTTCGCTCGACCATTTTTTTTTTGTTGACTTACGTTGAGAAATTGGTTATTCAAAATATTGCTCAAAGAATTGTTAAAATCGGATGAGTAGTTTTGGAGACATACCGTCATATAGACTACATCTGAATTTACAAACATTACCTCTTATAACATTAGTATATATGAGATGCATTTCAGCTTATCGCAATTATTTGCATCAAAATTAAATATAATACAACACGCAAGTCATATTAAATAAATTACTCTGTTTTTTTTTACATTTCACATAACTCGTTTTCAGCAATTCCCCTACACAGCATACAGCGGGATATGTCCTCATACTTCTCCAAAATATCTTTCCAGCCTTACCTATTTCCATGGAAGAAAAGGTGAACAGATTGCTAGAGGGCTAAACAAAATGTCTTTCAGGATGGGGACCTCAGCCTCAGAGACGGGGAGATCTGATAAAGAAATGTAATTCCGGTGGGGTGCTACGCCCTCGGCGTGTCAAGGGCGGGCCCCCGCGTCCCCCCGAATAACTCAAATCCAGGACACAATGGGGAAGGGGTGAGAAATGCGTGGTTGTTTTTGGTAAAAATTCTTCAGTTATTTACATATTGGTTTACATTTGTATACTATTCGCATATATTCATGAAAGTGGTAGACCGTGTGATTAATTTTAAATTCCTTTTATAAAAAAAAGTCACTCCGTAGATATCAGTGGCGTACAGCGCATACAAAAAAAACGGTACACTACTAAAAATTCTGGTAAAAATAAATTAACTACTTCTTTAATGATTACAAAATAAATAAACAGTTAGATTATGTCTATTAATTAAAAAAAAACACTGTATAAAACCATTATTGTTTAATAATCAACATGTTTAATCATCGTCAATATTTATTTTCAATATTTGTTGTATCTTGATGGAGGGACGTCCCAAATCATGTTCTAATTCAATAAATAGTTGTTATATACTAAGTGCGAGTTTTTTTATTAATATCAATATTAAATTTTAAATTAATATATATATATTTTTTTATATTATTTACAATTAATTTTATGATTAAGACGGCATTTCTTACAATATAAAGTGCAGTAGGTACTCTGATGAAACTTGTTAATCTTGAACTCATTCCTAAATTCTATTTATTCTTTATTTTATTCTAAATATTATTTACAATTTATGTTATCTATAAGTCATTATTTATTATTAATTTATCATAAAAGTGTATTGCGTAATTATATCATATTCAGAATACTCAAAAAATATTCATATTTTGTACTCTTATGTCATCTAGTCAATTATTGTCAAAATAAATTAAACGTATTCATTCAAAAATTAAACGTATTCATTCGCTCCATTTCACTAAAAGTCACGCTTTAATTTAAAATTTGAAGAGTAAAGTTTTCATTGTACAGTTTTAAGTATGCAATTTGAAGTGCGCAATTTGAAGTACGTAGTTTGAAGTATGAAGTTTGAAGTGTGCAGTTCGCTTACAAACGTCTTCACACGTTTGTAAGCGAACGTGTGAAGACGTTTATAAGCGAAGACGTTTACACTTCAGTATAATGAAGTACTTCATTGTAGTACTATATTTTTTTTATAAAGTACCGTTGATATTTTAGATAAATACTCTGAATTGATTTTATACTGCTTTCTATTTGTGAAATAATTAGTATAGGTATAACAAAATGGAAATAAAATACTTTTTATTGTAAAAAGTATTTAACTTAAGTAATTAACCAAGAATTAAACAATAAATAGATAAAAAAGAATTAAAAAAGGGAAAAAACCACAAGAGTCTCTTTTTGGATAGGTATAGTTTTAATAGACTTGAGTAAACTAGTGTTATAAACTAAACTTAATAAAAAATTAATTAATTAATAATCTATCTATCTAAATCTATAAAAAATTAATGGGTGCCAATAATGAAAATGATGAAAAACTCGTTTTCTGTGACGTAAAACATTTCATACAAAGATTTTATTTGGTGAAATAAGAAGAGTACATATTACATATTTATAACTAACGAATGCATTTTTATTAACAGAGTCTGGTTTCTACCAGTTATCAATAAAATTTTATTTTTATTATTACCAAGATTTAATATTCAATAGAGAACCCTGATATTTTGTCGCCGCTAACTGAAATGGCGGACTCTTTCCGCCGTCCTCCGTTCCTTGAGTAATTTTCTCGGCTTAGTTTAACCTTCAATAAGCCGAGATCTCAGCCGGCGCTCCCGGGATTACGCTGTACCCCATTGGCTTAGATAAGGTAAGGTGATACCCTTGTTTGTATTCTACCTTCAAGTAAACAGTCGTAATTACTTAATTAGCATTCTTATCCAGTCGGCCATCTTAGTATATTGACAGTTCACGAGACTTATTTTGATTAACTCCGATTGAAAACAATTTTGGAAAATCCGTGAATATATATTTTATATTATAAACCTTGGGTACCTACTTTGCATTCTCTGTTTAGGATATGTAAATATACTTATATTATGCAGAGTATAACAGAGCTAGTTCAAATACAGCTATTTTACAGCTTTCTAAATTATGAATCGAAAAAGATTTAATCCGAAAAAGATTTATGTCCTCATATTTGAAATAAAATTTGAAACTACGGCAAAAACTATCATTAACCATGTTCTAGATATCTATGACATGGCCTTCGCAGATCTTGATATATTACATTTAAGTTTTGAGCCATTTACAAAATCCGTTACGAATAAACTTGCGAGATGACATATTTTCTCTTACACATGTGAATACATATACACACACGAACACATAAAAACGCATACACATGGACACATAAAAACACACAAATACACACAATCACATAAACTTACTATTTTTAGACCCTTGTACATTTATACTCTTGCAAATATTTGGGTTTTTTTAATTGGCCCAGGGCTCTGTATATCACCAACTATTTTTTTAATATCATATGTCTATATAATATATATATATATATTATATAGATATATATATATATATATAAATATATATATGGTATAAAAAAAACCTATAAATGAAAAATAAAAATATATTGGAAGACTTCGAACAAATCTCGAAACGAGCACACGATAGTGGAATAATAATTTACACAAAAAAATAAATTTAAAACATTCTACATACACAAAAGACTCAAGAACTTGTCATTGCTTTTAATGAGATTTAAAATATATAAAATTTTAATAAATATTATGATAGTTTTGCGAGTTTGCGTAAAGTATTATTTTAAATATGACAGCT
The DNA here is from genome assembly GCA_016648135.1 of Agrypnia vestita. Classification (NCBI taxonomy): domain Eukaryota; kingdom Metazoa; phylum Arthropoda; class Insecta; order Trichoptera; family Phryganeidae; genus Agrypnia; species Agrypnia vestita. The sequence continues at coordinate 30,773 of JADDOH010010145.1, forward strand.
ATTTCTGCTTACTAGGCTATTATAAAACAGTACAATTGTCATAAAATGACTGGTTTCATAATAACTATAATAATTGGTGAATGCAATAATTGCTAATTGAAAATGAATAATTGAAAAGCATCCGTTCAAATGATTTATTCAAAGTGAACAATTCACTTGAATGAACAACAGCGAAAGTTCATTAAAATAAACAAAATTCTCCATCTCTACTTCTCTGCACTCAGTCAGCGAGTTACCATGTCAATTACCAGGTAGCGAAAGCCAAAAGCTTGGACCTAACATCACTAATTATCCCTGAAAGTGTCTCAACGCCAATGATGTCTAAACAATCACTGTCTAAACAAACAACAAACCCTATAAAATATGTGAACATACATGATTGAATGTGGTTTATCCAATGTATTGAAGTGTTATTGATAATATTCCTGTAGTAGATTACAATGGCTAGTAGCACCATCTCTGAGTATACTTCTCATGAATTTCCAAGATATTGGAAAAATATAGCCTTTCAGTCGTCTCTGGGGTCAAACTGACGTTAAAAGAAGTTGGTGCTACATGCTTAAATGTAACAAAAATCACCCACACATCATTCATCCTCACATTTATCTGTTTGTGAATGTGGTTTATCCAATGTATTAAAGTGTTATTGATAATATTCCTGTAGTAGATTACAATGGCTAGTAGCACCTTCTCATGAATTTCCAAGATATTGGCAAAATATAGCCTTTCAGTCGTCTCTGGGGTCAAACTGATGTTTAAAGAAGTTGGTGCCACATGCTTAAATGTAACAAAAATCACACACACATCATTCATCCTCACATTTATCTGTTTGTGAATGTGGTTTATCCAATGTATTAAAGTGTCATTGATAATATTCCTGTAGTAGATTACAATGGCTAGTAGCACCTTCTCATGAATTTCCAAGATATTGGCAAAATATAGCCTTTCAGTCGTCTCTGGGGTCAAACTGATGTTTAAAGAAGTTGGTGCCACATGCTTAAATGTAACAAAAATCACACACACATCATTCATCCTCACATTTATCTGTTTGTGAATGTGGTTTATCCAATGTATTAAAGTGTCATTGATAATATTCCTGTAGTAGATTACAATGGCTAGTAGCACCTTCTCATGAATTTCCAAGATATTGGCAAAATATAGCCTTTCAGTCGTCTCTGGGGTCAAACTGATGTTTAAAGAAGTTGGTGCCACATGCTTAAATGTAACAAAAATCACACACACATCATTCATCCTCACATTTATCTGTTTGTGAATGTGGTTTATCCAATGTATTAAAGTGTTATTGATAATATTCCTGTAGTAGATTACAATGGCTAGTAGCACCTTCTCATGAATTTCCAAGATATTGGCAAAATATATGTTTAAAGAAGTTGGTGCTACATGCTTAAATGTAACAAAAATCACCCACACATCACTCATGTTCACATTTATCTGTTTGTGATATGAATAAAAGTTGTTCAAGATAAAACAAAAAGCAAAGATATTCAACGTAGAGAATAAATAATGTTTTGTAACAAAATAAGAGCAATGGGAATATCCACGCATTCTAGTCATGCCTTCAATTTTGAATACATCCGAAGATAATAGTTATGATGGGGCTCGATTTATCTTGTGGATTTTAATCATATAACTTATGAACGAACATGTAAATATGTAAGGGAGAGACGCTACGAAACGCTTCATCCAAAGTGGTATAATGTAATATTTCAAAATAATACAAACACGGCCTGGAGTATATTCCCCAGACAATGTGCGGTTTCACGTTTATTTCATTTTATCTTTGTATATAATTTAATATGTTATATTCATTCGATTTGAACTTCTTATATTTTTGAGAAGTTTATATTTGATTTAATAGATGGATATCTTGCGTCAAATTATTATGTCAGATTCATCATAATATTTTTTGTAGGTATTCTATGATTTTTTTGTATATTAATACTTCACAATATTCATGTATCGTAAACTTATCATGCTTTTAAACATAGTATTTCACACCTAGTTTTGAAAATTTTAAATTAGTTTCAATAATCAAGATAATAAACTTTTGACAACTGACTACAGAAGTGCATATTGACTGTATAGTGTCAATTAGGTAGGTATAAATCTAAAAACATTATCATTATGAATTGAAGAGAAGTTCACAATACAAAGAGATATATTTTTTTCAATAATTTGATACAGGTACATATAATTTGTAAGCAAGAATAAATTTTTTAAACGAATTAAGAAGGCAAAATATTTTTTGATACCATATGAACAATTTTTGCATTTTTTTTGTAAAAACCCCGAATTGACACTATGCAGTCGATATGGAAATTTTTTTTTTACATAAAGGAGACATTTATCAGTGTTTTAAAAATGTCGTATTATGCAAAAATAAGTTTTTCTTCGAATCACAAGAAGCGTAACAAACAGAAACACGTGAATTAGAGCGTAGAACAGCATCAAGAAATACAGAAAAGATACTCATTATCACTACTAGAAAGCGTAAATCTACGAGGCACATATTAATAAGCTGAAAAGTTGTGAACATGAATATAGAATTTGTAAAATCACAGCTTATATTTTTAATAAGCAGATATTTAAATTTATGACCATAATTTAATATAGGTACAACTGAATTAAAATTAATAAATCTTTACATATAAATCATCAAATTTTGGAATTAACTTTTAATAGTTTTAAAATATAAAAGGTTTTTAAGGTGGAACTAGGTTTTTTTAATATAAATATGTGGATTTAGTATATTATGAAAAATCTTTCATTCACACTATCTTTTGATATTTGCTTTATTTACTTAATCAAAATGTGGTTAAACAATACATATTTTTTGAAGCTTGTTATGTAGTGTTCATGACGATAGCCTTGTGATCTGGTGGTCGATGGTTCGATCCTCGTTCCAGGACACCAGCAAGTTAGACCTATTTTCATAGTACAAGCATTTAGCTTATTTTGAAAACAATAAAAATATTTATATGACACGTATTTTGTGTTTGCATCTCTATATTTAAAAATATATATTTTTATAAAAAGTCTTCCATCATTTAGATTGCTGTAATAAGCTCATATAGTCTTCAACAATTATGATTTACACTTTATCTTCGTAATTAGAAATTATGAAAAGGCTGTAACCCGTCAAAAAGACTCTTACATGCCGGTTCCTAAAAAATAAATATTTACTCAATTATAGCCGACAACCATAAAATAGCAATAACGACTTTTATCAAAATATTTGAACATTTATTTTTATATTACCCCTGCCGGCAGTTAATTGTACTATTTTAAATCCTGGCGATTATGCGAGGCGGGATATGAAATGGTTCGCGTCTTTGCTAAGCACTAGTATATATTTAAAGAATATTTTTGTCGGTCCACGGAGAGGCGACGGTAGCAATATGCGTTAAGCGGCCGATTAGGGTTTGCTGGCCCCATTTCCGACCGTTTAGTTAGGTTTTTTATCCGTGAAATCTAACGAAATTACGGATGTCATGCGAAGTTACAGACGGACAGGCAGAAGGACGAATAACGCAATTATTATGCTTGATCAATGTCCTTAAAAGTATTGAAAATATTAATAGAGAACTTAGGCAAATTTAATACTAATTGACAAAAATATCAATGAGGGAAATACGAAATTATTGAATCAGTGGAAGAGTAATGCAGAAGCCTTTATCAAAAGTGACTGCATATTATGGTAATGATGTACGGCAGTTAATAAATTTCGAAAAAAATGTTGGCGACGCAAAACAAGTTTTACCATCAAAAAATATTTTCGATTGTACGCCAACTTACATATATTGTACGCATTTACATTTTTAATATCGTTTTACGGCTTAAGCGAGGCGCACGTGGATGGCACAACGAGTACAGCGCGACCACGTACCGTCTAGTACTACAACATTTTGAATATTTTAACGAAACGCAATTTCAGAAGCATCCTCAACTGTATGCGACGACAGCGTAAGAGTAGCTACCGGTAAAGCATTTTTTATTTTATTTAAAACTAGCGCTCCGTGCACGGCGCTGGGAATCTAGAGTTGGTAAGGGGGAATGGGGTCCTAGTTAATGCAAAATTTTATCCAGGCAAGAGCATACCGACCTGGTTTCTGTTCAAAATAAAAGTTAATAATTCCGATATAATAAATATAAATAAAATCAAAATACAAATTAATAAATACGCTTAATTAAATAAATAAAAATCTCACCGATGGAGAACCGAAAACCAAACACTCGCGCAAAAACCAGCGATACTAGTGCTACGAATGTTACTTGTAAATGTACATTAAATATCTTAAGTAAATATAAATAACATTTAATATGACTTAAATCTTGTTATACAGATCATCAGAGTAAAATATGGGGTGTTTTTTTAGAGGCACAGTACTTTAAAATAAAACACATACCAATCGCGATAATGCCAATAATATTGGTTTTATTGGAGAGACAATTTTATATCATAAATGTTTAAATATGATTGAAATGCCACGAATTTCAAAATAAATTTCAACAATTTGAACAATTGCAATGTTTTTATAGCGCAACTCTATTAGTGGTGAAATGGCAAACTAAACTAAGCACAAATGATCTTTTAGCTGTCAAATTAGATGTCGCTGGAAAAAGTAATTTGAAAAATAAACCTCTTTAAAAACATCCTATATAAAATTCTCTTCCCAATAAAGCCAACACCATGGCCCTCACCACGATTTTTATGTGTTTTATTTCTTTTTAATGTTCCATACCTCAAAATAAAAAACAACCCTTACAACTATGCATTATATTTTATTTTATCCTTTTTTAAACTAACATTTTTCTTGATATTTGTGTCTGAATTCATTTTTTTAAATTCATAAATAAAATCTTTTTTAAAAAAAAACAATACTAAGTTAAGTATAATTTTTAATATTCTGTTGATAAAAATTATTATTAATATTAAAATACTTAAGAAAACAAAAACAAAATTAATTAATTTAATTCTTACACCACAAAAAACAGCATTTTTAAGTGAAAATTTGACAGAAGGTAATTGAGTGAAAACAAAGTTTTTACTCAATGTTTTCTAAAGTTTTGCCTTTGAACTTTATCCTAAGCATAGGCCCGAACACAGAGTCAATACTTAATGATTTAATGGTTAAAGTACGCTTTTTAAGCGTCACTTTTAGTAAAAATTTACAATTTTAGGAGAGAAATAAAACCTTTAAATCATTAAAGTATTGACTCTGTATTGGGGCCACAGTGTCTTGTAAGCTATCGTTTAACACTTTCATCTCCATCAGGCTTACATTTCATAAGCCACAATAAAGCAAACAAAATAAACCTGTCACCAATCTACCGACACCAATACCTTTAACAGATTGAATGTTCTTTCTGAGATAGGTATAAGCATTTTAAGTCTGACCTATTTTTGTGAAGGGTAGCTCCATATCTCGACGTATTCACGTCTAACATTCACATAACTCCTTTGATATTGGTCCTAGAAGTAAAAGGAATAAATATTCCTCAGTTTTCTTCTCTTGCAATACCTGATCCTTCTTCTTATTATAAAATTGGGGAATCTGCCCTTTAAGAGCATTTTTTACAATTTTACAAGTTATACATGAGGTGCTGATAAATAAGGGTATATTTTTATTTATTTATCTTCATCTTGTTACATGAAATAGGAGATGGAGCCGCTTATCTCACTAGGAAGAACCTGTGCCAAGATGAGCAGCTGAAAAATATAGTGAGAACAAAAAATAATAAAGATTTAAAACAAAATACTATATAACTATAAGATTAATTAATTAATTAATTTAGTATATAAATATGAAATGTGGATAATAAGAACAGTATATATTGTATAATACAAAAGCGATAGTGAAATAAAGTAATTTATATAAAAAATCATATGCATGGATAGTAACAAAATGTATATATAATAGAACAGTTAAAAGTATATTTATATATATACCTATATAAGAAAATTAAATGAATGTTAGTGTATATTAAATAGTGATAAGAAATGAAGTTAAATGAGCAATAAATTATAATCTGATTTCGGCAGGATTTCTAATTAATGATATGTTTATGTCATTTTCTAGCAAAAAATTTGATATTATAGGTATCAGATTAGGTGAGTTCATTGTTCAGTGAGAAGATGACAAATATTGGTTGGGAATTGAAATTTAGCCTCGATCAGCTCACTGTAAAGGGTATTGGAGTATTGGGTGTGATAAGGGTTTTTTCTTCCAAACCACATTATTTATCTGATTCAAAAAATAAGAATTACAAATTTCGTACTCCAATCAAATTGGTTCTAGAAAAAATATTTTGATATTCAGCACGTCGTGTATAAGTATGCGTCGTGTGTATTTCTCACTCAATAAAAGCAATCATCTGCAAATAAGAAAAAAACACATTCCAATAAAGCCCGGGGTTGAGCGAAGAGCGAGGCGCAGTGTGGCCGACATATTTTCTAATGAAATCGGGAATATTGGATAGGGTTGGGATTTGCATATCCATTACGTGGCACATATTTCTGGATGCAGTGTCCAAACATTTATTCTGAATACTCGATGAATTGAGAGCATTTTCATAGATTTATTAAACATTCTATAAAAATATTTTGCTAATATAAATCAAACAAATAAATATGCTCGTATATCTGTATATCAGAGTGAGAAATGAACAAATTAGAATTTAATGTAATGCCGGCTGTATTGTGGTAGATAGAATAAAGACAGAAGTACTGAGATGGTTTGGTCATGTGGAACGTAAGAGTAAGTAAGAGGCTAGAAAGACTTGCACGATCAGATAAAACAATTATTTGAGGATGGCCATGTTAAGAGCCTCAATAACCGTAGAACTTGTATGAGAAGATGTATGAATATAGCAGAAGCAAAGGTGGTGTGCCAAGATAGAAGAATACGGCGTTTAATCCTCTCTGCCTACTCCTGCGAGAAAACGGCGTGATGGTTAGTTAGTTAGTTAGATCACCGAATAGGGTGAAAAACATTAATTTTGCTAACACAAAGCAACAAATAAATATACGTCACTTCTTCATTATTAATATAAATAATAACAATTTGTTATTAACAAAACTTTGTTTTCACCTCTTATTGTACAGAATTATCCTTTAATTGTGCGAGACATTTAACTAATTTTTTTTGTATGTCATCTTATCAAGCGATTGTGTCTCCCTGTTGGATTACCGAATTAAATCAAATAAAATTACAGTTTGATAAATTAGAAATTTTGAAAATTAGAAAAAGGGTTAATGCCTAGAAAATTAAATAATTTAAAGAACTAGGTCCATTTTACAAATAGTTATCTTTTAAATTTGTTTTCATGTTAGTACTTAATTATTATTCATTTCCCATGTTATATAATTTATTTAATATTTTGATCGTCTATACTTCGATTTTTTATTTTTTATTTGTTACTATGCATTGTATCCTGATGAAGGGACCATTGGTCCTGAAACATGTTGATATTTTCAATATATACGTGGGGTAAACAAAATATATTTTTATAAATAATATAAATATATGTCAGTACATTGTCAAATTTAGTGAAAAACATAAAATTTCTTAAGATAAATCCACAAATATGTCAGTAGATTATCGAATAGGAATAGCTGCTTTTGGCAAACTCAAACATATCTTCAAGAACAAAGAGATCCCAATTAGCCTAAACAGAAAAGTCTTTGAATCATGCATACTGCCAGTGATGACCTATGGAGTGGAGACTATGGCCCTTACAAAGAAAAGTGTAGAAAAGCTCAAATGCACGCAATGATCCATGGAGAGATCCATGCTTGGAGTAAGCCTAAGAGATTAGAAATGACAAAATTAGGCGCAAAACTAGAGTAGTGTATATCATGGATCATGTAGCGAAGCTAAAATGGCAATGGGCAGGCAATATTTAAGGCAGGATGCTACAAGATGGCCTCCCAGAGTTCTGAAATGGAAACCCTGGGAGAATAAAAGAGGCATCGGAAGACCTCAAAAGAGATGGACCTCAATAGAATAGGAGAAGACCTCAATATTGCATGTAGAAGACCCCTCTGAAGTTTTTTCTGCTAACTCTGAGACACTCTGTATACATGTAAAATATATTGTAAAACTTTTGAAACGATATAGCCGCCGTGGAGGGAAAGAAATAGCTACAACTAGCAAACAACAAGAAAGGATGGAAGGGTATGGAAGAGGCCAATATCCAGCAGTGGAGAGATGAAGGCTGAAGAAGAAGAAAGAAAAAGAATTAGATCATGTAATTGGGTGAAAAACATATACTTTGTTATTTGTACGTGAGTTGAATAATATTTTTTATTTCACTACTTAATTTTCGACAGTAACAGAATCTCTCGACGTCAGATAAAATATTAATTGAAATATTTTGTATTATTTCCATATTATTTTTTAATTTTAATTTTAATTTTATTGTACCTGTCTCCCTAGAATAATCTGTATTATGCATAAACAAGCAGATTTTTACAAAAAATATTATTTTTTATCTTACAAAGGATTTATTTATTTTAATAAATACTAAAGCAATAATATATTTTATTTTTTGACCATTAAACTTTTAAAGTTTCAAATATCGTACAAAAACATTTATACGACGATGTGAATGCCGATATATGTTTGTATATCAATTTATGCACGTCCTTTACTGAATATCCATATTTTTGCAAAAAAAACTAATTTGGAAAGTTTAATACTGCTTGTGAAGTCTGAAAGAATGTTTAAAAGTTAAGTGGAAAAATATCTGAAGGCTCTTTATCCATATCAAGTACGTGTTCTCGGGCTAATTAAAATGTTTTGGGTGGTGTATTTCTTCATAATACTTATTTTATTTTTATCAATATCCATTTAGGCTTTTAAGTTTTGGGTATTTTTATTTATATAACATACATTCCGCACTGTCAATTAACTTCGAGACAATTTTAAAAATATGCTTTTGATTTTTCTACAGTTAAATTCATCACATAATTAATCATCAAATATATTTACACAAATACTCATAAAAATATTTTGAAAATGTTGACTAAATTAAATAAAGTTAAAACACACAGCTATACATTTTAATTAATTTTAGAACATGTTATGTGAGTAAACTTGATACTCCAACATGATATTTTATATAACATCATGTTGGAATACGATATTATTTTATATATTTATTTATTTATATTTAATTTTATGTATAAAATTTTGCTTGGACTGTGCCTGTCTCACTAGAAATATCTGCGTTGAGACAGGCTTAGTTTACAATATTGTATAGGTTCAAAACATAGTAAATAGATAATAAAGTGTTTAAAGTAACATAACAGAAAATATATCTAATGTTATATTGTGTTAGTGTGTTTGTGTAAGTGTATCTATTTTATTGCCTATTTATTTTATAATATCATCAATCAATATTTACTCAAACCTAGGTGTTTTGTGATCTTTTTCGCTTTTTTAATTGAGTCTCTTAGCCTGTTGAAGCGTAAAAAAAAGTCAGAAATATTTAAAATTTTGATGTTGCTTATCTCCATAACTGTTAATATTTCGTGTAAAGTGTAAACAATACTTTCTTTTCAATATTGAATGTAGAAGACTCCCCTGAAGTTTTTGCTACTAACTCTGCGACACTGTATACATGTAAAATTTATTGTAATTCTTTTTAATATTGTCATCTGTCATGGCTGCGTGAGGATTTTTTAATTACTGATCAATTAATTATTTATGTAAAGTCACTTAACACTATTTAACTTAATGCTGTTATATAAATTAAACTGTTTTGTAATTATCACTCTAAAATAAAGCTTTGACACTTTATTCACTAATCAATGGAACATTCCATCCAATTTCCGCACGTATTATTCGCTTTGGTTTATTTCGCTACGTGAGAACTTTTCCGGATTATTCGATGTCAAATTAACCCTAGGTTGGCAGCCCAGGCCACCGCAGTTCGCGGCTGTCTTCGCTTCTGTTCCGCTGTCAAGCACGCTAAAACATCAACAACTTTACTCCCGCGCGTGTCTTATTTATATCTGATCAATTCTGGTATCGAACGTTCTAGGCATTCTCAGTGTTTAAGAGACGCTTCTCGTGGTTTCTAGATTCTTGTAGAATGTTTCAGATGCTTCCCGAAAGCCGTAGAACATTGTAGACCGTTCTCGATTTTTCCAGTGTTGTGACCATTTCAAACAACTGTCACTTGACATGAGTGCGTAATTCTTTTTAGCCTCGTTACAATATTATTATACAACTTTTATTGTTCCTCATCTTACAACTATTTCACATTTAATGAATGGTCGACAGATCGTATGCTTTATCGTTTTCAGGTGAATAGTGTCTGGAATATGTCGAATATTTCTAAATACAGTAAATCCTAAAAAGCTCTCATTATTCGTTGAACATTTCTTTGAAAGTTTAATTTAGTAACCCATGTACAATTTTTACTAATTTGCGGAGTAAATTTCTTGAATAAAAGCATCCAGATGTATAGATTTAAAATCATCTCAGAGAAATTGTCAATCCGCTTGAGAAGAGGTCAACGAGTTTTTAGGTACCAACCAGACACAAATACAGAGACGTTACCTTTATGTATGTATGTATGTAGAAACTTAGATTATTTTACCTTTTTAGCTAAAGCTTAAATAAGTCACCCTGTTTTAACATTCAAATGACCGCTTGATTAAAATTTAAGGTATCTACCTCTCAGGGCTACGACTTTTAAAACATCACTTTTTCGAAAAAATCATAAAATTATGCGGTACGTCAAACTTCTGTATTTAGTAATAACAATTATATTTTTTATTTGAGAAAGCAGGTATAAAAGTCTTTTTTGGGTATTTACAGGGCTTACGACCTATCGTGCGGCTGGCTTATGTGATCTCTTTACACAATATAATGTTTAAAAATTCCACCTATGACAGATCACCACATGTTTAATAATTAATCTAAGTTAACACCAAATAAGAGCCATTAGGTTTTATGTAGAACATGTCGGAGTTTTATTAAAGTCGGTATGCATCAGTTGGTTATTCTGTAGTTAAATCCGTACTTTTAATTAAAGTTTGTCTGCCTTATTCTTTACAGGTTTTTTTAAGTTTTGAGTTAATTTTTTTACTCTGATCCTGAAGACGTTAATAACGGGTCAAAGAAAATATTTTTTTACTGACTTGATTTACTGACTTTAGTAAAAATATCAATGCGTGTAGCATTTACATTAATTGACTCAAATATTGATGACTTTAGAAAAGGTGAATTTTTTGATGAGTGAATAGATGAGAAATCATTTAAGAATCTTTTTTGATGATATTTGTACGCATTAGAGAGAGAAAGTTTAACGAAAACTTTAATTGAAAGTTTTCTGAAAATTTAGCGTTTGAAAATATTTGAATGAGATTAATATCAGCTTATAGGCGCGTGAAATGTCGTACGCATTTGGAAGAAATAAAAGATGTATCAGGTTACGAATATGTGTATGCCGTAATTGTTAGAATACACGTATATAATATGCGATATAAAAAGTTTTGAAATATTCCATTGTGTTTAATAAACTTTTATCAAATTTTATAACGTCACGTTTTTAAAGTGTTTCAACCCTCTACGAGTTTTATTAGTACAATAATATAAACGCGAACACGTCGCAAAAATTTATAGTCCTAAATGTGTATAAAATAAGATTAACATAACCCCAACATTCGGTGTCAAAGGTTAGCACTCAACCGTGCAAATTGGATGAATAAATTCCGACAAAATTACAATTAATTATAAAATTATTATTATATAAGCGTAATCAATCTTTCTCACCTCGCCTTGCCGCCAATTTGCTCCCAATTTCGGCTTCATCCGCATAATCCCGCCGTATTAGTTATTATCGCGCATAAGCCCGCGCGGCACAATATCCCGAAACCAGAGGATTACACGCAAACCCTGCGCTAAGTGAACATTTTTTGTGTTCGGGCCGTAACCCTGCGGGTCTCGGCTAAAATTTGTTAGCGGAGATTTGAACCCCGCGACCCTCGGCCGGGAACAATGCGCGCAAATCCCGCCTAACGATGGTCGTTATCTACAATTAAACTAAATGAGCAACGCAGCTTTGCACACACTTTTCAATATATCATTAAATTATATTCATGTTCTATTAAAAATTCAAACATTTATAATTTTTTTCAATAATATTACAAATAAATACATATATGTATTATTTTTTTTTAATTTATTATTATTTGATCACACAATATATATATATATATATATATATAACCTATAAAACTCAATGTCTGTCTGTCTGTCTGTTCTCTATACAAATCCACACCGTTTGTCCGATTCGATTCAAATTTTGCATACTTATGCTTTGGGACCCGGCGGGTAACATAGGCAACATTTCCCCCTTATTCTCATACCCCTTCTCCTTCTCCTGACAAATTTTCGATGCAAATCTGTACCGTTTGACCGATCGGACTCAACATTTGGAAACTTATTCTTTAGGACTCGGCGAGTAAAAAAATGGCGATATTTTCCCCCTATTCTCATACGCTTCCCCTCCCCTCACATATTTTCGATGCATCTATCTATACCCCATAAATTCATTTTCAACTTAATACTGACCCGTGCAACGCCAGGTACGAACAGCTAGTATATGATAAAATCAAAATGTATATGCAATGTTGGAAAAAACTAAAAGGTACTAATAAGAAATAAAGTTACAATGTAAATTGATTTCAGACCAATTTGTTATATAGGCACCGTAAAAACTCTTCCTCGTGTCTCTCATCCATTCATGAATTTTTTTAAGAGACTTTGTGATGGAAATTGTTTTGTATTAGAGTCCAGGAGTTTGAAAAGTTTATACAAAGACTATTCATAATGTTTCATAGATACGAAGCTATTTATATTGGAAAAGATTTATGGAAGACGTAGCGTGACCAGATTAACCAGATACTAGAGGATAATGTGGATGAAGTGAGAGTTGTGTTTCAAGACAGAATAATGTGGCGGATAAATTATAAAAAGATTTTTATTTTATGACCAAGTATTTAAATACCCTTTTACTTTTAAATAAAGAATGAAAACAATACTTGGGTAATAATATGGGTCAAAATAGAGGATTCTTGGAATTGTGATAAAATTGAAATATGAAGACAAATTAATAATATTTAGCACACACATTATTACATATGGAAAACAATACAATGCAGCATCTATTAATTTGCTTTGGCAGTGAAACACATCAAACAAAGGACATCAAACAGTACAAAGGAAAATGTATAATAAGTTTAAAATGAAGTACAATCACTTATTATATTTTAGAATTAATTGAAAATTAATTTTCAAGTTTGTGTTTACTGGGGTATGATGCCGTGTTGTTACGACCTTTCGGGCCGACGTTTCGGATCCCATTGCAGGGTCCATCATCAGGGCTGATGTGTTGCCAACATGTCAGCAACACATCAGCCCTGATGATGGACCCTGCAATGGGATCCGAAACGTCGGCCCGAAAGATCGTAACAACACGGCATCATACCCCAGTAAACACAAACTTGAAGATTCTGAGTATATGATAGATGAGCCGTGAAAACCTAAGAACATGAAAATTAATTTTATTCACCAAAAATATTTTATGATCTGTAACACCGTTCTGGAAAAGATCACATAATTGCATCTTTACCGTAGTCTAAACGCGTCTCGACAATCTTAAATAAATGTAACCCAATGTGGTAAGTCGTCCCAAGCAACGTTCGCCGTAGCTGAACGCACTAACATATCTCCTGCAGTAACCAAGAAGATAGACATCGCGATATCTATAAGTGGTAAACCGACGTGGAGCCAGATTACCATTTTCATCTCTTCCTTCTGATGTCACATAACTGAGAGTTGCCAAACCCTGAGTCAGCTAAAGTCTTCCTTCCACCTTTCCAGTCTTTACCAATTTCTGCAGTTTGTCTCGGGGCTACGTGTCTGAAAAAATGGCGGATGCTTCTTAGACAGACTGTCAACAGTCTTTCAAGAATCTTAAGTTACTACAAAACGAAAAAAATTCTTAGTGTCACCAATACCACAATTTAAAGGAGTCAAGTTTCTTCCTATTACTTGCTTTTAGTATCCATTTCTGCACCCCGTAGAGACATATGGAAAAAAACAAAACTTAGCTCGACGAATATTTTTAGTTGACATACTGAATAAAGTCTCTTTCCTGATTGTATCTAGCTCCTACATTTTACATCTTTTCTATACCAATTTTTCTCATATTTTCAATATCACAGCCACAGTTGTTAAATGTACATGAAATCATTTGGATCTATTGAAGTATAGTGGTTCAGCTCGACCGATAGTTATGATAATGAATAAATGCAGAAATGTCTCTTTATTTCAAGAACAATCAAGAAGAGGCTCTCAACCACTTGAATAAGACGAATACTCAAATTTTTTTAACATCTTAGATATTAGAGAATATAGCCTAAAGAAGTTTGTAGTGGTGGCCACGTGAGGATCGAAAAGGTAATGGAAGATCCCCCACTTGGTGGACTGATCAATTGGAATAAGCTGAAAAACATATCTGGTGAAAGCGCTAAAATCTGTAGAAATCTATAGAGGAGTTCGGCCATTTCTTCTTCTGATCCTAAAGTTGAACAACTTTTTTCTTTCAACAGAAATCCCAAAATCTAATAAATCAAGTTCCTTTCTCATAATATGTTCACCGTATAAATAAAACAATCCGAAGTAAAGATGCATCCTAAACGGACTTCTTTTAGCACTTGAAGCCTTTGGAAGTTTGCAAACTTTCCCTGTTGCAAAACTTGCATTCTCATTAATAAAAACATCCTCTATCTAGTGTTCACTTAGAATTTTGCATAGGTATATTGAATAGAATTAATACATTTCACAATTTTATTTATACTACATCGATGTAAAATGATGATACTTTTACATGTCGGTTTCTAAGGAATAAATATTTATTTAATTAATTTATACTATGGATGTAGTATACATTAATTAAATAAATAGACGAAACTATATTTTATCATTATTATGGGAAAGTAGGTATAGAAGTCGTTTATGGTGTATATCGGACTTACGACCGATCGTATGGTAGGCTTAAGTGATCACTTTACACATATGTAACGTTCGCCATTTCCACCATGATAGAATACATCATGTCTTACTAATTTTTGAAAGTTGTATATATTTGGATTATGTGACACACATCACGTACGTGTTGTAACAACCTATTATACCGGCCTGTGACAGCCATTTTCCTTCCCCCTAAATTACTAATTACACAGATGTCACTAATTATTTTTGATATCATTAATGTCGATCAATGAGACTCCCACAATTGATTTTACGGAATTTATGAAGCAATATACTTTTTTCTGTTCTGAAAGATTTGAAAAAACTCAAAAATATTCTGAAATATTTATTTATTTATATTTTAAAAAATATTTATAAAACGGACGGACAGACAACGAAATTATTATAATTGGAATTTCATGTGGGTACACGATTGAACTGGCCGATATGAATAGAACACATCCTTTCAAGGATACACGCACCTAATATTTCTTGCTACAATTTTCTTAGAGGTTCTACTTCAGCGCTTAAGCTACTCTCGGCCGAAGCAGGAAGTGTACCGAGAAATGATTGCCCCTACTGAACGAGACGAAGTCCGTACCAAGTTTTAATTCAAAGGCAAAAGTTTTCCATATTTTCCCCGATATTTTAACCAGAAAAAATGCTGACAGCGGAGCGTAAAGTCCTCGGAAAAATTATGTTGCCTACTTTTGAATAATAATCTAGCTACTTTTTAAACGAACTTTTAGAATTAATAATGTCTTTCTTAATCATACAAATATATTTTGACAATAGCAAATAACATTCTTTACCCGTAATCAATGAACCACAGACATAAATAAATAAATAAAATTATATAATGATAAATGTCGAAATGATTGGTGAAATAGTGACACAATTATATATTTAAAATATGTTGAGTAGTTTCAAATTCCTTTTTTCAAGAACATAAATGTGGATGTGCAGACATTACACATACAATTTCCAAAAAATGTGTAGATGTGGTAGTCTAGAATGGGTGAAATCGGTAAAAGTTACATTGTGTAAAGTGATCACTTAATCTAAACTTACAATAGATCGTAAACCCTATAAACACCGAAAAATAGACTTCCATACCTACTCCAAAATTATATGTTTAAATTTATTTATTTATTACATTGAAGCAGACACTTTGTATTCGGTAGACCTTAAATATTGAAACCGAATTTGTTTTTACAAGCTATTTTACGTAACTGAATAAAACCAAAAGTTTAAGTATTTAAATATACAAGCTTCGAAATTTTCACACTTCTCAAACATGTTAGAAACTCCATAAAAGAGTAAAATATAGTATAGTATACCTTTTTCGAGATGTAATCCTATAAACGAACACCAAAATATTATTAGTTGGCTATATTGAAACTCACTCTACAACATATTTAGTTATAATAACATTAGGTTAGATACTAAATATTTTAAATTGTACAATTAATTTAATCTTATATGTTTTTCTGTAAGGGTCATCCGACCTGTTAATAACCTGTAAAAAAATTTTTAAATAAAATCGTAATAAATATATATATATGTATATATATGTATATGTATATATATAAATATATATGTATATGTATATATATATATGTATATATATATGTATATATATATATGTATATATATATATATAGTGGTGCATAAAATTGTACGATGTTCATGATTGATACTCACTGAAAAAATGCTGAAGCGCGTTCAAGCATTTGATAAGTGGGTTTTTGGGTTCTAAAAATAAGCCTAAGGGGTTATTAATAACAATGCGATGATCCAGATGCAAAAGGAAAAAATATCCTTATAACAAAAGAAAAACTGAAATAACAATATTTTACGTATAACACGAGAAATGCAGAAAGATACAAGATAAATCTAAGATAATTGTCCGAAAAGTTCACGGTGCAACTATTATGAGCTGCTACAAACTAATTATCGCTATCGCAGACCACCACAATAAATATACATGAACAACTATTAATACCTTGTCCACAATTTTACATATCGAGCTTGTAAATTTTATAAAAATTATTAAAAATTCAATCTAAATACTATGAAAAAGTATAAAGTTTTAGTAAATTATTCTCGCTTTATTACAAGAAGATATTTTTACAACATTTTGAAAAATATGTCTATTGTAAAATATACATTTTCAAGATACAGACGCTCTTAGATTTTCAACATTAAATATGAGTAGACTGTATTCAGTATTCTGCTTGTATGCCTGAATACTCTATTTTGTATTTGCTTTAATCTTGTAAAAATCCAATATCTAAGACCGAGTACCCAAAATTATATTTGTGTTTTGAGACCTAAGCTAATACAAGGGGTTGCCCACGCGAATTACTAGGCAGACTAAGTTCTACCAAAATAATATTCCCATGTTACATACACACCTTACATATGGCTGGTCTAAAGTAAAATTGATCCAAGTATTTTAATTTAAACTAAATAACCCATTACTAAACTTATTACCATAATTATGATAAGATCATTTTTCAACTTATGACATCCACTACCGACTCGTGATTTTAAATTGTTACTTTTAGGACTTAGGCGTTTTTTTTTTCTGTGATGAAAATGTGACATAACTAATTTGTCACATTCGTTACCTCGGTGACTACATTAATTACTATATTTTCTACATAAATTTAATCTACATGTATTTTAAAATAATCTTTATACCAAGAATTGCATACTCCTTACGATTTCGCCATTTCATTATTGTTTCTTGATAATGGCTGGTATTCTCGATAATGGTAGTAAAAGAAGCGTAGAAAGACTGAGTTAATCCGTGCGACGGTAAATAAAATCTTAATCGCCAAATTGATCGCCGAACTCCGATAGGAGATAAGAATTTCATAAGAAGAAAAATAAAATAATGGCTGGGTGCGCACAACTTGATGCGTTTTTATCGCAATCATAATATAGATTACGGACACTGGCAAATGATCAGCTCCATCCCAATGTTAAACGACCGTAAAAAAGAATAAACATGCACCCCGTCGCGCCAACTCTGGAGCTCAAGAGCATACCTAGATGAAAAGCCAGCGTACTTAGTTTCCAAATTTTCAACACGTCTAGCTCAAAAGGTTGCCCATCACTGACTAACACAGTAGGTAACTATCTACAAAATCAAAGTAAAAAATATTTCGACCCTATTCCTCTTAAAGACTTACGGTTTTGTTCTTAAACTTTTGGAACCAACCCCGCAGAATACGTTTAGAATTGGTTCCTTCATTCCATGCATGATTATCTTATTGCTTTATTTAATTTATGCATAAAAAACTAAAAAATTAATAAAGCAGACCTCTATTTGTCAGAAAAAAACTAATTATTCCTTGCAAAAAGATTTAAAATGTGAAGTTATATCAAAATCGGCAACAACACATATTACAAACAAAAATCTATACCTGTAAAACTCAATGTCTGTCTGTTGTCTGTTCTTTATACAAATCTACACCGTTTGTCCGATCTGACCCAAATTTTACATTCTTATTTTTTAAGACCAGGCGGGTAATAAAGGTGACATTTCCCTCCTCCCCCTTTACCCCTCGCCCTGATATTTTTTACATGCAAATCTGTACCGTTTGTTCGATATGACTCAAAATTTACATTCTTATTCTTATTCTTTAGGACCCGGCAGATAACATAAGTGACATTTCTCTCCTCCTCCTTTACCCTTCTTCCACCCCTTAATTTATTTTTAATGCAAATCTGTACTGTTTTCCCGAATTTTGCATATACATTCTTTAGGACCTGGCGGTAAACAATGGCCACATTTCCCTCCCTGGACATTTTTTTATTAGAAAGCTTTGCAAAATAATGGAACCTTTCATTCCCCTCACAAACTTATTTTTAACTCAATCCTTAACCCGCGCAACGCCGGGTATGAACAGTTAGTAATTTATATAATTTGATAATTTAAAAAAAATGGTTTGGAATAACAAGTTTCAAAAATCTCGAAAACGATCGATGCCTGTGTCCTAGCTCTATAATTCTTTTAATTTTCTTCGATGAAGCCCACGTTCAATTACAGCCTCGTTAACAGAATGTCGCAATGTAGATTTTCGTAGAGAAACAGACGTAGTCTAATCTTGATTTTATAATTAATCTTGTCTACAGATAAATAAATTAATTTATAATTTGAGAGATAAAACTAATTTCTTTAACATTTCATCAATGCAATTCTCTTTAATCAATAAAAAAATTAATTAAAATTGTACGGGGCAAATGTTTTTGGATGAACGTAAGTTTATAAAGTTAGTCATTCATTCAAACGCCTGTAGGCTTACAATATATTTGATTAAAGTTGTCGTTAGCCGTGCAACTGTTATACATTTGAGATTGATTATAAATTATAAAAATATATTAATGTTATAGAAATTTATCATACAAAAGAAGAATATTCGCGCATAATGGAACTCTGGTGCCAACTCAAACACGTGGAAGAAATTAAAATTGGCAAAAAATTACGAAAATCACAGGGACATCATTAATCGAGATATTTATAGATGTCTCACAGAGACGAAATTATGTATATTTTTTTATGGAAAAGTAGGTATGTAATAGGTATGAATGTAGGTAGTAATATATATTAAGTTGAGTGAAACTTATCGACAAGTACGTCACAGAGTGTTGTGTACATGTTTGAATATAATTAATATTATAATTATGTATCAAGTATAAGTGAATAGTTTTAAAATATTTTTTGTGAAAAGCTATAAATTATTGTATTGTACTCCTACATAAAGCTAAAAACTTTATGTAGGAGTACAAAAAAAAACGAAATCTTAAAATCGTGGCGGGTGAGTATGATGGCGAGGGATAAAGAGCTGAAAATTTGTATGGAAGCCTAGTTTTGAAGTACCCCCTTGATCAGAAATGGGCAACCTACGACACCCTTATCACGATGTGACAAGCGAACCATTTTTGTTGATGTAAACGAAATTGGTATTTGGTTAACAAAATCTATTTGTGTATATTTTTCAAATATATTTATATTTTACATCCTTCCTTCAACCTTCAAAAATATTGAAAAGATTTACGATTTCAAATTTAAAAAAAGTATGGCTAAATCAAGTCTATGTAAATAAATTAAAAGGAGTATTAATAACGACGTTGAAATTTGAAAATAGAAAATAAATAGGTATAAACTAGTCCGCCTCAGCACAGGAACCCTTAGAGAGGAGGACTAATATCGACAACAATATTGTACATACATACTATTATATTATATATGTTAATTTTTTTCTGAATAATAAAAAAAAGTATATGAATAATATCATTATTTTTATAGTGCTGCTCATTACCTAATGCGGAAGTATAATGTATAAATATATTGTTTACTATGCAATGCGCATAAACTACAAATATTTATGTATGGTGCAACGATTTAGGTAAGTGTTGAGTTAAAAAGTATGCCATTTCACTTTTCTGTTATGTGAGTGTCTTACATTTTCGGTATTAACAGATGACGCGACGTAATCGAAATAATTATTATTAATTTGAGAAAACAAACAAACTTTGTACTAACCACAATAATTTTAAACGTTTCGATACTATTAATATGATCATTAAATCAGCATTTTGTGCATGTGCTAGTGGCTCCATGTTATAAAATGTCACATAATAATCCTTAAAGTTACAACAAAATCTAAATTTAAATTCATTTATAATAAGTCTTTGGGCAAACTATCAAATATTAGTGAAAGAAAATTTCTGACATTAAATTTATCTAATATTTTTTATAACCACACTAATTCTGAAACAACAACCTTCAAATGATGGAATTGAAAATTACAATTACAAAACCATCATAATATTATTTTAGAACGTACCTCGGGCGCTCGTGACGTCTGTTTATAAAGTGTAATTATATTCCTTAAAACGAAAAGAAACAATTTTTTGACAGCCGACTATTTTTCAATTAATTTGAAGTAGAGAGTTACAATATCGTTGAAAAGTTTTATGCAATTACATTTCTTTCCAAAAATAAATAATTCGTAATAAAAAATTGAAGGGGATACAAAAATACTAAAAAAAGTTCAGTCATTGATTGGTGTTGTGGAGGTGGAGGAGGTCCTCCGGTTTTGGATAAGAATCATGTAGGGGTCACCACTCCATTTATAGAGTCGGAGATCTCTGCTGATGATGATGATGAAAAAGTCGCGGTGGTTTGACAGAATTTATTTAGAGTATGAAATGTTGATACAGTTACAATTATGACAATAAAGGTGTACAGGAAATGGGTAATAAAATCGCGAGAGCTTCCGCTCGATAGGTAGCTTCCCGAGAAGTGAAGCTTCGCTCGGGAAGCGCTTCACCGTAAGAAAGACACGGGGCGAGTGAGTTAATCTGCTCTGGAAATTACCGTTTATGTAGTTGGTCGTGGACAAAGGACTCGCGGTGTCTTGCGTGTTGTGGCTTCGATCTGCAGCGTCCGCTGTTTGGGATTGCGATAGCTGTTCGTAGCATTTCTCTTGTTGTCCTTATATTGTCCTACTTTCGATTGTGCTCAGCGCTTTCAGTGAAAAGCGCTCGACCTCTGTATCGAGGGTAACGGCCTGCCGTACTCGATGTCAGCATCTGTGGTAACTCATTACACGGGTGTATGTGTGTATGTGTCTCGGGCCACTACAGTGTATAAAATAAAAATAATTTTATAATCCATCAAAATTTTGCATAACGTTAAAAATTTAAAAAATTTAAATTAAAAATATATATATTTTTATACAATTACATCATTATTGTTTTCATTTCTGATAATCGCATCGCGGACGATGTGGAAGAAATTTCGGTCCGTGACGTTTCGATCGGTAGGTACTAAATACAATGAAATCGCAACACCTGGTCCATCAAGAACAGCAAAGCATAGAAGAATGTGCTATATGTCGACCACCTCCGCATGTTCATTCCCTAATGAGTATAATCTGAGGATTACAGAGTTTGCTAATGCATTAGTTCTGACATTTCCTCTGTAATAGAATAATGTACTGTGTCTTGATGACCTCGAGGTGTATATAAGTCGATCAGACTAACAATCTGTGGGCAATCATTATTGTATAATAAATCAGAATGGACCATGAAAATCCTCAGAATTTCGTGTAATTAACTCGATTCCTTAAATTCGATAAAGTACCTACCTATGTATTATATTTTAATGGTATTATTTGAGAGCCACTGGTGACACTCGCAGCTGAGAGCGAGCCACCCTTAATTATATAGGCAATGCTTATCGTCACCGTAAATTCTGTCGCGGCAGCGAAACCTCCGGACCAGTGGCGCGCCCCGCGGCCCTTTTAATCTAGCTAAACCCATTTGGGCACATCTTCCTACTGCCAAAATTATTTCATTATCCAAATAAGGTTTTGCGCCGGCGGCGGCGGTAATATGGAAATCGGATCGGAAAATGTATGATTGTGCATAGGTAACACGGTAAAATCAGACATGTTGATAACGCAATGGGGAAATACTGAATATCTCACTGGCGTGCTGTTTATAACTACCAGCGCAACGTTTTTTATTAATAATAGGTTGCGCAGTACATAGTATCAGATCATTCATAATCATTTAATGAAATTAGTTTATATTTATTATATTTTTTTATTTGATCCATAAGACATATTTACATAGACGTTGATAATACATAACTTAAAAAAAGAAAATTAAATGTTTTTCTCAACTCTCCAATTAATTAAGAGTGTCTGCAGCATGCACATACATTAAAAATTAATGCACGTAAGAAAAATTTATATAATTTTTAAAAATAGCAATCAAAATTCAACAAAAGTGGCGTTACCAGCGTCGAACAAAATATTAAATAATTATATAAAATAATGTCATACGGCAGGTGCACATAAAAACAAGTTACGGTCAATATGCAGTAGCTGGAAGTTTCAGAATATGCTAGAAGTGGCTAATGGAAAGTGTGTATATTATTAGTGTGCACACTTTTCTTAAATTTTTTCAAAGAAACGCTATACACATCCTCTCCATCTACGTCGCGACGGTACAGCTGGTTATATAACCTGCAAATCCTAGTGATTGGGTGGTTTGATTTTAGGGTTGCACGAGCTTGCTCAATGCGACATTCAATTTTAAAAATATTAGTCTATATTACATTCACAATACTTGATTATACTTTAGATTTAAAAATATATGAACAATTTTTTGTGTCTGACTTAGAAATTAAATTTGAATTTTGATTGTTTTTAAATTTTTCAATAGAATTTGAGTTATCACAAAATTAAGTGATGTCAGCTAGTCACTTTACACTTAAGCTTTGTCAGATGACCGGTGTATGTAACGACGTTAAATGAAAAACACGTTCAAAAGCAAGTGTGAGTTTATAAAAATAGACGCTTTTCACGTTGAGAACGCAACAAGAAAATACTGTATGTCTCGCTAGCGCGCACTTATAGCTATCAGCGTGATATAGACCACCCAGAAATATTATTATAAATATTTTTATTTCACAATGTTTAAAATTAAATTAACCTTTTGACAGTTAAATTCTTGTGACCAATGGCCAGTTAATAGTGCCTAATTAGTTATATATCTAGCGATTAATTACGCGATCATTATTATGATTTTAGATTTAAAAAAATTTTCGTATTATGTAAACATGCTCTTGAATATTAATAATAATAAAAAAAATTTGGCGCACACTAAGAAGACAGACCGTTTGGAAATCACTGGTGTGATGCGTGATGACTCATAATAATAAGAAAAATCGACGGCCTGCCATAATCCTCTAAATGGACCATAATCATCCTCTATTGCGGTGATTAATAAAAACGTTTATCTGACATATATACAACATTAATGAACGTAATCGAAGGCACTAAAGTGTGAGACATCGTTATTGAGTTAACCAGAAAAAAATGGTTTTGTTTGGAATACGTCCATAAAAACGGTTCGAGGCGAATAATAAAAAATCTAGCCATCACGACACAATAATTCACATATTTAAAGCTCATATTTCATAAAGTAAACGATGCAGTCGGAGTCAATGAATTAAGGATAAATTTAAAATTTATTTAATTTATATTAGCCACCCTTTTACGTAAGCGGCAATAATTGGTGCACTCTGTCAACTTTGGGACGCCATGTCTCGAGGACCGTATATCCGATACGGCCGCGTCTCGCAACTTGTTTTTTTATATTTTTAATATTTCAGCCTGTTCAATATTTTGCATTTTCAGGCGTTCGACAGCGAATCTGGCATATACGTCACGAAAGCCATTCTTCTTTCATCTGACCATGTCCACACAGTCGATATCCACTTATAACATATGAGTTTAAATAGCACGGGAAGGATGACCACTTATAAAAAATGCCAAAATGGGTGACGAAAGTGCAGGGCCGATATGGGAGCTATTGCTCAAAAAACGGTATTGGGTGTGTGGTAGGTCTCTCTTCACTGTTGTCGAGTGACGTTGTATCTCAATACGAATCGAATTGTTTCTCGGACTAACTTTTCGAAAGAATTGTAGTGCTTTTGTAACAGTTTTATTTATCAAGTGCTTGCATTGGAAGATCTGTGAAGTGAATCGTCGAATTTATAGAATCTTGTTGTGAAACAGACCTGGAAGAGGAACTCTCTTAGTGATGATAAGCGGCTATTTCATCTTTGTTATTTTATTCCCAGAAATACAGTCCATTCGTTCCGTAGAGCCCCTCTATATCCCCAATTCCAATTTATCCTTGCACAACCCCGTGATTCTTATTCCTTGATTCCCGGCGATTCGTGTCGGCATCACAATCTATTAGTAATTTTAAATAAATAAACCTACTTCAGTACTTATTCCCACACTAGAAATAATCTTTATTCTGAATTTCAAACAATCTTTACTCTTAATTTATTTATGTAATTTTCAGAATAAACTGTTGAAATACATGTTTAGTACTAAAAAAACAACTGCTTTAATGTTAGAAAATCAAAAAATATATTGCGGTTTTAACCCTGCGGTACTGATGCATAGTCTACGGTCTTGAGAGTAATATTATTGGTTTAACTCTGTGTAGAAGGGGGGAGCACTTTAACCGCGTAGTCATAAAATCATTTTTAGTATGCGTTGTTCGCTTACAGCTGTCTTTTATGTTTAAAATAAAGAAATTAGCCCATTGCGGATTGTAAAAAGAGAGGAATTCCCGTAATTATTATAAAATCTATTCTTATCAAATGGTTTTTTGTTAATTTTGTGGCAGATTTATCTTCAATCAAACCTTATTTGCTATTGATATTTTACTTTAATGTTTTTACTGAATAAATTTTATTATAAATAGCAGCTTGTTTTCACCAGCAATATTTTCTTTGTCTTTTTATATAATTAGGTTTTAAACTTATTAAATTGGTTTATAAATAGATTATCACTAGTCTAATAAATACACCGGTAGTAAAAAAGTTATACATTTATTTACAATAGTAAATTCTGTGAAAGTCTAAGAAGCCATCCGCCTATAGTAATATCTAGCAAGCAAGCGCCAGTACCCCAAGGTTAGCACAGCTTCAGAAGCTTGGTCAATCATTTATACTTAATCATATAGAGATTATTAATCAAACGTGGTTTTAAGAAGAAAAATATTGTAAGAATTTTCTTAAAATAATATCAGACGGCATCTTGCTGTTCTAAGATCATGAAATAGCGCCTAATAATTTATGCTTCAGCTAGCTGAGGAGCCAACGATACAATCAATGTGGAGAAAAAATAAAAGTGTTTTTCTAATACATCGCAAATTTTTAGCGCAGAAAAATTAACTCAATTTTTTTTTATTGCAAGATCTCAATTTTTGACAATGCTGAATTCGACAATGCTCAGTAAAATAAAATTCAATGTGTCCCAAAGGACCTCAAAAACTTATTTGGAACAAATGGCTTTAAAAGTTATCTGTTTTTTTTTTATTATTCCCGAAAGAAAAGGTTCAATTTTTAATCGAGCTTGAAACGAAAAAATCTCTTGAAAAAATACGGAATGAATCTGGAGCAAAAGAGATAAAAAATATTTCCAGCCTAAGTAAATAAATCACCGAGTAATGCACAGGACAAATCTTTTCAAAACAAATGTTTGTCCTTGGTTTAATTATCAAGGTTTGTTTATGTATAAGAATTGTTTTTAAGAATAACAAATTATCCAATAAAAACGTGTATTCACTCTTGAATTATTATTAAAATATTTTCAGTATGTAAGTTTTGTAAATGGTCATTCATTATTACAAATGTTTTGGTGTATGTTTTGTAAACACAAAGGACTTGAATAAATAGCTTCATAGAAGCATGTAACATGTGGATTCATAGTTGAACATGAATTATTATTCTGGAACATAGGTTGAATTATGCGCCTCAGGATCAAATAAGAATAGATATAGAAATGTTTCCATTTTCAATGCGGTATTAGAAAGGGTTGAAAATTTTTTGCTTTATAAATATATACTGAAAATATACAAGAATAAATGTACATTACTGAAAAAAAATGAAAATAAATCAGTCACATATTGAGACAAAATATAAAATCTTCGATTTTAGCCACATAATTAGATATCCAGAATAGCAAAATATCGTGAATTTTATTATTCAAGGATAAATTTCTTGCAGAACGTGTCTGAAGACTTAATGCAATGTATTAAAAAAATTAAGATTATTCCGGAGGGTCGAAAATAAAATCTCTATCGTCCGCTGAACAGACAAGCACCAGAATAAAAAGGTCGATTTTCACGTATTAATTACAACCACATCACCAAAAATAAATCTCTTTTCATTATTAAGACATTACCGTTCAGGGACACAAAAAGAGATACGCTACATAAATATGGTTCTGAGGACAAGTGTTGGATGAACTATAAGACTACTACAAGCGTGTCGCTACATACATTTTTCTAAACGCTGCCAAATACCCCATGGATTCAGAATTCAAAATTTCAAGACCAGATCACCTAAAAAAAGATAGATTAAAAAATATAAGATATAAGATACCCAAAGAAAATACAAGATACACAAAGCCCTCATATACAAACCAACAGTATACAGGCTGAGAGGAGAAGTATGAGAAAAGTATAAGAAGAATATATATGGCAGATACTGTCAAGTCAGACCTGTACGAGATTGTGCCCGTACGGACCATAAAAGTGATGTCAAGAGATTACATGACAATATTCTGTAAATGGTTTTGGGCTTTCGTCTCCAATGAGGTCACTGAAGGAGATGAAGAAGATGATGTGTAAGATCTCCGACATTTTAGACATTTAGTCACTTTCTGATTTTTTCGTTGGTGAAAATATGTCCAAAGCTTGCAGAGATACTAACAGAATACTGCGTACAAGATACATTAAAAACAATACATTATTATTTAAAACTCGGCCCACTTTCTCAGTAAGAAGAATTTTCGGCCTGCTCTAGCAACATGCATATGTATACCTAAATAAAGAATATCTAAATAAATAATTGATTTAATGAAAGAATAAATATTTTTTTAGTTGCAATTAGTATTCTTGACATGTTCAAGCATTTTATTACTCTTTATTAGTAATATGATCAACCCAGGAGAGATTAATAAACATCGATATAGTCACATCTCAAATAGCTCCAGCCTCACACATATGGAAATAAAAAAATATATTTTTAGTTCTACCTTTTTAATTGTTTAATTTCAAACTATAATTGTTTAATTTTAACCTTCAGCCTCTTGTTAATTTAATTAGCAGCAATCAAATTAAATAAATAAATATATCTCGGAGTTTGATGTGTTAAAGCATGGTCACGATATTCAGTCTGGCATAAAGGGAGGTTATATAAAAAGTTCTAAAGTACCAAGTCGGGCTCCTAAGGTCGCTGCAAGTAGAAATAATACTTTTGGCTCAGTACGTCCGACTTCTTTGGTATTTCTACTTGTCCGAGCGGGTAGTTTTCTCTCTCTCGTACTTGACGTTAACTGTTCACGCCAGGACGCGCGTTTCGTTAGTTTTTCACTATTTTAATGAGTAGTTTATTTTATCTCGTAAATCCCTTTCACATGCAAAATTCCCAACTTTATGCTTTTCGTAATTCACCTTTGGAAAAAAAAGACATTTCCAGCACCCCTTACGGCATTTGGGTAAACACATCGCTTAATGGAGTTTTTGAACATTTGTGTTAAAATTTTATGTAAGAATACGTTGCCACTATTGCAGGTAGGGATGTTTCCCACATTGTAACAGGTTTTTTATCATACTAAAGATCAGCCCTTCTTTTTCGTGTATCGTCTTTTATAGAAGGCTAGCGACCAAGTTACAATGTGCTGATTCATGATTATGATTATTTATGTATAAAATCACCTGCATTTTAGACAGTGAACCACTTACTAATGCAGCCATGACAATCTCTTTTTACTTACATCTGTGCTGCTTTCTGTCATGATTAAAATGGAAGAGATGATATTTCGCAATGGGAAGAACACAAAATAATTTATTATTAAAAACTGATTAAAATTGTTATGTATTGACTGTTTCACCTAGTTTTAGCAAAATTGTATCGACACCTAAAGATTAACAGATGGCGTATTAAGGTTTTGAACAACAGATATTTTATATGAATCCTGTTGAGATTGGATTCTCGACGATTCGCTAAAGTATCATAGCATTATTAGGAGAACGAACGTCAAGGACATACTGATTATTTCTTGCGCGGTCGCAGATTATATGCACTGCGTAGATTCTAGACTACTATTTTTGTATATTTTAATAGACTCATCAATCTAGGTGTGGTTCTATAGACACGATTGTCATCAGATTTTAAAACGTCGAAACATCAATGGAGGCGACCTTTATTAATTATCAAGTATCTGTATGGCGACCTGTTTTCGCTACTATGATTCCAGATTTAAAATACGACGCAGAAAATCCCGAAGACATCTTCAGTTCATATTGTATCAGTAACACTAATGACCCCTGGCGTAGGTGGAAGCCACACACCTCTACGCAGTGCATACAATCTGCGACCACGCAAGAAATAATCAGTACGACCTTGGCCCCGCGACGATAGGGCACTCTCATGATGACGCTATGAGACGACTCTAGTAAAACGTCGAGAATCGAATCTCAGCACATCTATACGGTTCAAATAAAATATTCGTTATTTCAATTGTCATAAGACCATTATAATAACCATAATAATATAAATTCAACTGGCGGGAATCAATACGCTGCACCGAGTTTTGTGCGCTGGCAACGAGTTACACACATGATGGTCTCTACGTGGCCACGTTCATTGTTTTACAATTATTAATACAAATATTACATTATTATACCTAATTTTATTGACAATTCCTGGCTCAATAGGCCATTTCCGTACTGAGACAATATTACAATTGTATATATTTGAAAGATACTAGTTAGTGTAAAATTAAAAAAAAAACCTAGGTACTGGGAAAAATGCATTACTTAATACACTGTCTTTTTTAATTGAATATGATTAAAAGCAACCTTAATGGTATTTGAATAATATTTATTCAATTTTAAACAACAAAAAGTAATTCCATAATCATCATCAACATCATTATTATTAATTAGCTCTACTATACGTACCCTTACGGGTCATGTCCTTTTCAAGAAATATAATGCATTAATTGATTTTTTAAGAAATACGGTAAAGTAACAGAAAATCGTTTCTAACAATTTATTAATATTTATTTACTATTTATATTCAAAAAAACATTTTTATTCTGAATTTCATTTCATGATTACATTCAAACACATCCATGTTGTATTTAGAACAGCTCTATAATGTTCTATTGAGGGGCTAACCAGAATGTAATTCAAAAGTAAATCTTCCTTTTGTAACACAGTTGTAGAAATAATTGGGAGAATCCAATATAAATTCTATGTATTTAAATGAAATGTTTAATACTATTCAAACTATTCCAATTATAAGTAACCTTTATATCAATTAATTACAATATACTCATGATAGCTTCAAATATACAAGGTGTTTTTATATACCAGTTCAGCGTTTTCTTTAAATGTTTTTTTAAATCAAATATATGTATTTTTGAAAAATCTTTTTTTATAAATCTATGCAACTAGCCACCTCTAGACGTTACATGCAAACGAACTCTTGCTATCACATCTTTCTGTACATTTTGGCATAATTTATTAGATTTTTTGACGAATGTTTTGTTTGAGTTATTATAATTGTTACTGGCTTGGTAACTTTCAAAACCTGTGTGTGAACAATCTTGGACGGTTAAATCAAATATGCGTGGTTGCCAAATGATATCACAAAAATGTGACATTATGCGGCCAGGAGATGCATTAAAATTTTTGTATGCATTTGCATTATGCATATGCATATGCATTAAGGCATGCACAAAAAAAATGCATTAAAAAGAATTTGCATCGTAGCGTAAGCTATGTGCTATACGCCACCGTACTGTTGAGACCTGTAAAAAAATTATATTAAAATTGTCATAAATAAAACTAAACATAAAATAAGATCGACCTATTTTTCACAATTTTGGAATTTAACTATCGTCTAGTAACCGTTGTTACTAGATGATAGTTATATCAACGTAATCATCAATGTAATCAGATACAAATCTCAAATAACAGTAGGTACCATGAGTAACCGGTTGAAATAACGGTTTGACCATCATTACTCGTGTCCTTACGTCAAGGATTTGAAATTATATTTTTAATTACGACATTGTCAGGACAATCACCATAAATTTTATTTAGGCTTTTTAAGTAAAGAATACAGTGAATTTTTTGACATATTTCATTAAAACTCGGCAACTTTCAAGAAAGATAGTATGCATCTAACTTTAAGATGTTAATTATTTTATGGTAACAATTCTCAAAGACAATTTTGTTTCGAATCATGTTTATTTTCACTGTTAATTTACCTACAGAGAAAAATATACCACGTTTATTTTTGTGTTATTATAAATATTAAAATATTTATTTTGTATTACAATAAATGATGTTTTATTCTCTATATATTTTAAAATATTTTTATTAGATTTACATATTTTTCATATATATGTTTGGGAATAAAAATAAAGCAAACAAAAATAAGTTTCTTAGTTCAAAATAATATTATCATTGTAATCTAACGGCGTATGAGGGAGATATTGCTTATATTCAAACAAAATAGAAGTACTTACTTACCATCACGCAGTTTCCCGTGGGGGTAGGCAGAGAGGGTAGAGCGCCACACTCTTCTGTCCTGACATACAACTCTCGCCTCATCCATATTCATACATCTTCGCATGCAAGCTCACCGATTGTTAAGGTTTCTAACGGGACCAGCTTCCAGTATTTGGTTAATCTGATCATACCACGTCTTTCGCGATCGCCCTCTCTTTCTGGCGCCATCAACAATTGCATTGTATATCTTTCTTATCATTCATTCCTCAATCATTCGCTCAACATGCCCAAACCATCTGAGCGACCCTTTTCTAATTCTATTAATTATGCTAAGATCAGTTTTACATTAATTCCTAGTATCTTCATTATTAACTATCATAAATAGATTTTCCACATATATGTCTAAGGAATTTTATTTCCACTCCATTCGGTCTACTTTCGTTCCTTTTCTGCCAGCTCCAGGCTTCACTTCCATACATTAGTGTTGGTACCAGAATTCCATTATGTACCGCTAGTTTTGGCTTGGAAGACATATTTATATTAAAACTATTGCGTTCAAAGCACCGTTCACCTTATTCCCCGCAGAAACAATAAGTATTTTAAAGAATTTACGGTATACTTTACGACATGAAATTATTAAGTGCAATAACGAAAAAACCAAGTTTTTAAAAACAATTAATAATGACATGTCATATTTGTTGAGATATTGTTATTGTATTCAATTGTTACCGCTGCAATAGGCCACGAGGCCCTATTAAAAATGAAAATGAAAAAAAAAATTATAATAATAATAAAAATAAAATATATATATGTGTATTAAAGAGAATGAATTTTTCATATTCGATATCAGTTACTGTAATGATAGTCCAACGTTTTACAAAAAATAAGTCAGAAATATTGAAAATAAAATGCAAACTTTGATGTCGCATATCTCCTAAACTATTGATATTAGGTCATAATAGCTTGAACATTTTCGACTCATAGTCAAGGTAAGAATATAGCCCTGCGAGGTTATTAATATTTTACAAATAACCCTGTATATATATATAAAATAAAATAATAAAAAAATAAAAAAATAAAAATAAAAATAAAAATAAAAATAAAAATAAAAATAAAAATAAAAATAAAAATAAAAATTAAAATTAAAATAAAAATAAAAATAAAAATAAAAAAATAATAAAAATAAAAATAATAATAAAAAGGAAAAAAGAACCACGCAATGGGATCCAAAAGGTCGTAGAAATACGGAACAATATCCCAGAAAACTCGAACCAGAAGATTCTGAACGGCCGTGAAAACCTAAGAAAATTTTTAACTATACTGAATTTCAAAAAACATTCACCAACTAATTAAAATTTTGCGAAATACATTAGTATTTAAAACCATGACGACCATCATGACAAGAATAAAAGCGCGTCGCGATAACTCTGCGTAGTGCTGTGGGCTGTAACGATGAGTGAGTGTAAAGTATTATCGATTAGCAGCCGGCGCTACTCACCTGAGGCGATTGTGTACGGGAATTGGGTGCGCCCCTCGCCCAGCGTCGGGGCGGCAGACAGCGCGGCGGGCGGGCCAGACGGCCCCACCACATCTCTGCACAATGATTACAAACTGGTGTGACGTCATCACTTCGATTATTTAAATTTAATAATTTTGTTGTCTGTCTGTCTGTCTGTAGTTCCGTAAATTCTAGCTGAAATTAAAAATTTAGATACTAAGAATGTGACGCGCAATCAGCGCGCGGCTTAGGCAATACGCAAATATCGAAATTATACGGTCTTGAGTATATGAAAACGACGGTAGTTAAAGGTACTATTCTAAACCCTGGCGATTGGGCGGAACATGAAATGTTTCGCGTCTTTGCTATGTCCTGCAGGTACTGTATTTTTGACGGGTAATGTAGGCTCGGCGACAGCAACATCGTTGCCGCCTTCGGGTTTGCTGGCCCGAGGTTCAAGCCCCATCTCCGGCCGTTTAATTTCGTTTTCAAGCCGTGATTTCAAACGAAATTTTTTTGAAATTTCAAACGAAATTTCAAAAAAAACGACAGACAGGCAGACGGACAGACGGATAGGCAAAGAAATTATTATGTTTGATTATATTTAGTTTTAGATTTATGCAAATAGTCGATTTAAAAAAAATGCATTTCCTTTCATGGATATATGGCTAGTATGATTACTTTAATTTAATGTTGATACACTAAAAAAACTTTTACGTATTATTGAAGTTATGGGTGGTATGCCGCTATCCGACTCCCATTGTTTATGCAAGTTGTGTAGAAATATGTTATAAGGAAGAGGTCACCATTCCCGAATTTTACCTCGGGAAATATATCTATCTCTATGGAAAATTTTCTCAGATCTAGCATTTATCTGTGTGTATTCCATCGCGTCAGCATTTTGTGTAGGGGCCATGTGACTCGCATCTCATGGGAACGACGCTGGTTATTTGCTGTAGGTCAATGGGACGTTGACCCTTCAAAGTTAATTTTCTTTGCCTAAGAATACTGTCACATTTCGTGACTGCAGGATGAATTAATGAAAATGCTGGGATTTAATACAGGATTTATTGAATGCCGATTAATTAATTAGACTAACGTACAAAGTCGCCTAACACTTTTAAATTTAACGCTATTCCTTAAATTAAACTGTTTCACAAATTAATCACTCGTAAATAGACACTTATTATTCGCTTTGACACTTTATTCACTATTCACTAGAATATTCCATCCAATTTCCGTACTTATTAATTTCGCTTCGGTTTATCTCGCTACGTAAGAAATTTCCACATATATAATTTTGGTCTGAAATTGAATAATTTAGAATCATTAGAAATTAGTAAAGCATGTAATAGTAAACAAAATATTATTAATAATCAATTAAATTTAACTACAAGCCCAATTCTAGACATTTTTCCAATAATTGCGAGTAATCAAGAACTGAAATTAAAGTTAAAAATAATTTTCAAATAATTTAGAAAAACAAAAAACAAGATACATTATTCATTTAGATATTTTGACATATACATGATGGAAAGGTATTTCCGAAACATGTAGGTGTAATTAATCAAGTATTATAAGTAGATTTATACAAACAATACAATTAATATTTTATTAAATTCACCATTTATTAATAAATATTTAGCTAATTAATTTACAGTGTTTTAATTCATTCCGTCCGTAGCCAAAACACGTGACAGTACTATATAAGTGTAACAGTTTTATACATACTTAACATAAAACACGTTTTATAATAATTAACCAAAGAAGTAATAAAATGAAACATATTTAAAAGAGAAAATCTGTACAGTCAAATATGAATCGCACAATCACAGTCACAATCATTGTTTAGCCACCAGCTCACCAGAGAGAGACCTTGTTGAAAATTGAATCCTAAAAATACTCGAATTAAAAAACGATGAAACAGAATGTAGTTAAACAATTCCCAACGGAAATGTTATTTTCTACGTATGGGTTAAGCATAACACATGAGTTTTTTCAGATCCATCTTTGCAACCCAGTAAATAAATAATCGTGATATTAAGAATTGACAAGCATCTCTGATTGAATATTTCTCTCTCTCTCTCTTGGCGTACCGGAAACTCGGACCTGTCGATATTGTATAAATAGTAAATGATAAATTGACAGAGCCATATTTTTTTTATATTCTGGCAATATATAATAAAATATAATAGAAAATAATATTTTTTATTTCGTTAGATTGAAAATAGAGACATTATCAGAATAAACAAGACATCGTTCAATAATTTGACCATTTCAGAAAGAAAATATATTAGTCCGATCATCTAACCTTCTCTTATAGGTATTTGTAAAAAAAATACATATAAAAATTACGATACAATGATACTAAAAAACTTACAGATACACAACTATGCTATAAAGTTAAAGAATACATTTTCATTAGGTAACAAATTATTAAAATATGTTTCAACCGAATAATCACTATCCGTACAAGTCGATTGGCAAATTGTAGTTTCAAAATATATAATTAAATTTCTTTAAATCATAAATGGACCACCATTATCATCTTACGTCACACTTAATCTTCTGATAATACACACAAGCATAAATCGTGCAATTAACAATACAAATTAAGAATAATATTAGAAAATTTAGATGTTAAGGAGAGAGGCATTGTTTCCGCGGCGATTTAAAAATATGCGATAAAATATTACAAATAGGTTTAATATAATATTGTCATTGGTATGATTCGTGGTGCTAAAAGACAAAATAAAACACCATAAATAATTTAAGTTTTATTGATTACAAAGTCACTGGACAAAAATTTAATTGTAATATTTTTTGTAATTTCACTAATTGTTTCTCGAGAATCTTCTGTGGAACACTTTATTTACACCTTTCCTATCGCACTGATCAATATCTAGAATATTTCAACTATTGGGGCTCGCAGCAATGGCTTGTTTATTTATATAAAATCAAAAATTTCTGGAACGTTCCCGTTAATTCACTTACATTTGATAGACTTCAGGGTTTTATAAAATCTTCCAAAGTGAATTAGTGTATATTATAGATATCTCACAGAGACGAAACAGTATTAATTATGGGAAAGTAGGTATAGAAGTCATTTGGGTGTTCACAGGACTTATGACCTGTCTTTTTATGGTTGGCTTAAGTGATTTAGGGGAATGAAAATGGCTTTATACAGGCCGCATGGAAAAGGCGCTTACAACTCATATATGAAAGCTTTCCACGCAATTTGAACATATATACAACTTCCAAAAAATGAATAAGCATGGTATATTCTATCATGGGTGGAAATGGCGAATGTTACAATTGTGTAAAGTGATCACTTAAGCCAACCATAAAAAGACAAGTCCTGTAATACACCCAAATGACTTCTATACCTACTTTCCCATAATTAATACAGTTTCGTCTCTGTGAGATATCTATAATATACACTAATTGATTAATAATGTCTCTGTGACATAAATCCAGCACTGTTCTGAAAGATTTGAACAAACTCAAAATATTCTGAATCTTCCAAAGTGATTCAAACCATACGTTAATCCTCGAGTGCAGTTTCTTTTATTTTTAACATCTTCTGACAATACTTTTTTCGTTTTTTTCGTATGTGTAACCTGTTCAAATTTATATACATGTTACGTTATTGCATGGTATCTGTGTAATTGTAAATTTATGTAAATAATTATGAAGCACGCTGAAGAATCTTACATATTTTTGCAGTAAATGTCGAAGTATTGCAAAAGTATAATACGAACTTGGCATGTTCATATTATTCTTCTGAGCTCCTTGTCACTTGGCAAACGTTTTGCTTCAATATCAAGCAGGCTAATATGAGTGAACGTTTTTGGCAATCTTGCTTAAAATATATCATAGATGCTCGTAGGTAGTAGAACTGTGCTCAAATCGTAGGTAGGAATGAATGAAAAATTTCAAAACTTGACATAATTAACATATTGCTGTTATTGTTTTATTGTCTCCTTTACTTTTACATTTATATTGTTCTTGATTATGTTTCTAAATAATGTATGTTCACATTTGTATTTTTTTAATATATTATTTATACTGTGTATTGTTTATCAACTTTGTACAAATTATAAAGTGAAAGGCTTTAGAGTCGTATATATATATATGTAAATAAATAAACGCTGGTTGTGGGAAAAACTATATCGCGGAAGACCGCAAATGATAGCAACTATTTTTGCTGTTCGTTAGAGAAAACGTTTATAACAAATATTTTTGACAACATTTTTTTTTTTGACATAAGCTCCTTTGTCATGCCTGTAGATAGAAGTTGATATTCAATAATACGCAATTTAAAATTTTATATTTGATAACCTTTTGGTCATGGCAAAGAACGCATCTTGGCGACGACGAAACTTTGTTTTAATATTTTTGACAAAAATGTATGTTGTTAATTCGTACCGATAGAATAAATAGTAAAAAAAATATTATTATGTTTAGTTATTCTATGTTATTACAATAACATATTATTTTAATACTGCGAGCTCTATATTGGAGTGAACAATACAATTAATACTTTGTATATGAAATTTCTGAGAAATAATTCATACATAGAAATAATTCGTAATAACGAGTTACGACGAAAACTTAGGTTCGAATTAAGAACGTGGGTTTACATTCGTACATTTAGACAGGCGCCACACTATGCGGATTTTTCGTCGCGTCTCTTCGATCGCGGAACGCCGCTACATTTCTTTCTCTACAATATGCGCTTACCAAACATATTACGTGAATGATTGGTCGATCAATTTGCTTTGCGAATTTAACGCGACGGAAAAGACGCGGCGGAAGGTACGCGCAGTGTGTCGCCGGCCTTAATACTTTCTCTTTCGAAAATTCATATTCGACTTAAACGTTTTTCTTTGTTTTTATACTGATATTAAAAAAGCTTTTTAATTTTTTTTATTTAAAATATTTCCGTTTAAAACGCTGCTCGATTTCTGTAGTTGTTGGTCAAATACATTATGAATTTTTACCGCAACATATCGTCTAATTGATCAATAAATTGGATGACAAACATAAACTACGTTACTTGTACGTAATTTTAAATACATGTTTATATAAATAAAAAGCATTTTAAAATGAAGAAAAAACATAAAATTTTCTTGCAAATTTAAAACATAACTTTATCAATATTGAATATTTCTTAACTTCTAAAGTATTATATAATGAAGTATACTTTATACGTACAAAAAAAACACATAAAGCGTACATATAAATACTCATTAAAACTTAGCGCCGCCTAGAACACTAAAATAATTTTTTGGCCGTGGCCTGTCGATTAATGCTTATATTTTATTAATTATTGTAAATAATGTTCAGTTTATTACTTTAATATAATAAAAAAAGTTCTATCTAAGTTATTGCCTTAAAAAATTGCAGTCTAGGCGAATAGAGTATACATTCTAATATAAATTCAATGTTTATTCAATGTTACAATGTTACAATGTTACAATGTTACAATGTTACAATGTTGCAAAGTTTACAAAGTTTACATTTTATTCAATGTTTATTCAATGTTACAAAGTTTACAAAGTATTACAATTAGTGTTTACAAAATTAAATTAAGCTTTTTTCATTGTTGCTGAGAGTCTTGGCAGCAAGTAAACACTACAATTGATTTGATGCCCTGCCTGCTACACTAGTAGTTTACTGTATTATAGCAGACAGTGCTCTTCCAGTAGTACAATGTTCAAGAATATTTAGTATTTATATAACATTTGTGAATCAATATTATTGCCAATTAAAATTGAGTAATAGTAATAATTAAATGTTTACAATCTAATAATGGTGTTAATTAATTCTATTATAGACAAAGGAAAAAAATGATCTGAATAGGATATTTAATAAAATAAAATTGAATGAATGAAAAATGAATAATAATAACCCATATTTTCGTAAAAAAACGCTGAAGTATGCATTTGCAGTGAATGTCCAGCCTTAATCTAATAGTTGAATTTAAAGGAGAATGTTACAAATTACGTTACAAAGATGGAACCGAAGTGATGCGTGTTGCACGTCGTTTGCTAATTTTCGCGCCTTTTTTTGGCAAAGATGGCGGTTTGCCGTCGCCATGACATTTCATGATCATTTTTTAAATAGGTATTCACCTTAAAAACTATGTTTCCCTTAAGAGGTACGAATTACCACGTACGTTGTTTGGTTTCAACAATATAATCACAAATCTGACCCAATCTTTTTTTCAGGGATGACGAAACGAAGGGCCGCTCCACGCGATGCAGGCCGTGTTCCCGTGCATATTACTTATCCTGCGCGCGATTAGGCCCGCTTTACACGAGCGGATATTTTACACACAGCTAGGGCCTACTAAATCCAAACCGCTCCAAGCACAGCGTGAACTTTCCGATTTTCAACGGAGCTTTACCGTTTAAAGCCTCCTCCATCTACGACGAAAGCCTTCCGAATTACCGTATACGAAATTTTACAACTCGCGAAGAAACTGGATAACAACTCTTTTAAAGTTATTTCACGTAATTTGTCAATTTGAAATATATGTCCGTGTGAATGTGATATCGACATTTAAATTCTATCATCAGAAAATTGTATTATAGCATAACAAAATGTGGGCAGTATTCCTGGTAGAAGAAAATTTGCTTAATATTTTGGAGAGAAAAGTAGCCAATTAATTTTTTTAGAGCTATGTGGGATAGTGGAAAATCACGTAAAACCTTTGACCACAAAAATATAGACATTAACCAGCGTAAATTTTTTGGTTCACGGACTGGTTCCACGGCTAGTTGGAATTATTCAATTTGCTTTAAAAAAATCCGCTAGCTTGTAAATTTTGAGACAATTGTGAAAACGTCAAAATGAAATACTCTCAAATTCGTAGTAAAAATCGAGTCTCTTAAATAAAGTCGTTTTCTTGTAATAAACGTGATTTATTCACTAAGATATTACACTTTTTAGTTTGAACTTTTTACAATTGTTTTAAAATTTACAAACTCGTGGTATTTTTTTAGACAAGACGAACGTTTTGGCACCAGACGTGGTACCAAATGGTGAACAAGAAATTTATGTTAGTTCATGTCTAATTTTTATGATGATCTGTGTATATAACTTATATCCTCGTAATAAAAGATTTTTTTTATAAACAACTACTTTTTTTAATAAATAACATATCGGTAAATGGTCTTACTATACTTACATTTTTATGAATGTTTCATTCACAAATCTATAATGGCATTTTATTATTGTCCGAGTAATTTGGTATTCAATAAAATCATAATTTTTGGCTAGTTTATTCTGAACAACATTTTTGTGAGGGTGCAAATTTTAACAGAAAACCGACAAACATTTACTTTGAGCCTTAAAATTGAAAATATTTTTTAATATACTTATACTTCACTCGAATAGGATTTCATTATTTAGTTATTTGCCTTTTTGGACAACTGCCGTACCTGCAGACACTGTGGTGCATTGTGCCTGTCCATTGGTGACATTCCTACACACATATATCGTCATCATCATCATCTTCATTCTCTCGTCCTAGTAGGGTCGGTGGCCCAAAGACTCGACAAGGTGCTTCCGTATTCCCATATCTTGTGCTGTATGAGTTAACCAGTCCAGACCCATTATTTTTTTACACAGATTTTTTTTTGTTTCTCTCGCTTTAATCTTAGGTGACCCACTGATCGTCTTCCTTCCGGCGTTTGCCCATAGGATATTTCTCGGTAGTTCCTGGCATTCTTAGCACATGTACAGGCCGTCTCATTAATATTTTTTCTATATACGAGTATAGCAGGAGGGGTTCCATATATAAAATAAACAATTATGTTATTAAATGGTTACTCGGTGCCACAATTTTTTTTATTTAAATAGTTAAAAATAAAATAGAGGAAAAAAGCGAGAGTTTACAAAAATTTTACGAAATTTTCTAACGCTCTCATTTGTTTAAATAACAAATGTTGATCATGATACTTGCTGCCAACAATCTTATATTTATGGATAATCTAATTACGATAGAGTGAAGGAAGAAACGAGAAGAACGAAAAGAAACGAGAGAAAAAGAAAAAAATAAAGTAGGAAAAAAAAAGGAAGAAACAAAGAATATGTTATTGATGTATTTAGCGTTGACATTGCAGAGATTGGCTGAAAAACATTAACTCTGTTATCTCTACGAGAGTTTAATAATATTTTTATATTTTACGTCTTAAGTTTCGAGAGTGAAGTATAAAACTGACTATTTTCATAAAGGTATTGAATTTTTAAGTTAGTAGTAAATTAGATGAAAATAAAAATAATCTATTGATTATTTAAATCTATAAACTTTAAAATGTATTAATTGTATTATATTTATGTGCGACAGACTTGGGAAATTTAATGGTATGAACTTAATGTTTTTCAACCAATTTAATGATTATAAGCAAAAAAAATTTGAAAGCGGTACGATAGTAATTATTTAGAGTTTCATGAATAGCTCTAGAAAACTAATTACTAAAGAAATTACTTTGTACTAATTGAAAAAGAATTTATTTTATAAATTTCTTCAAATTTTTTGAGAAAATATTCTTTGTTGATTTAAACTAATTATTTAATAACTCAACTACTTAATAACATAAGATGATGTGTCTTTATTTTTATTTAATTGTTACGTATTTAGAGAGTAAAAATGAGAGCCAGTCAATAGAATGAGTAATTCAAGTGTTAACTGATTAATTAACTCGTGAATTACTCATTATTATTCAATTAACTAAAATTGTACGTTACACGTTTACAATTTACTACCATAAACATAATATCATTGTTCACTAATTAACTTAATATTAACATATACTAATTATTTGCAATGAAAATAGGCAAACCATGTTTTATTTCAGTTATTCATAGATAAACCCCCTTGACGTTTAACGTTTATGAAAATTATCCCTTTTTATTTACAGATTATATTAAATTAGATAACGTTAAACATAAATTTACTTTTAATTTTTTTTAAGATCTCTTACTGTAGCGTCTGCATCAAAATTAATTTTACAGAACCATAAAAACATGCAGATTAACTTACAGTTCGTGACTTTCATTTATCTACTGGGCAAGTACCTACTTGCAAGTATCTACTTGCAAAACATGTTTTAAAGATAATTGACCGATACGGTTACATAAATACGCTGCCACTCGCTGAAATCTGAAAACCTCACTAGCCCAATTGTTCCAGTTTACATTACGGCGGCCAGCTGTGACTCTGACCCAATCTTCAGGATTCAAGTAACTAATGCTGCGGATTAAAAAGGAATCAAACGCTGGCTCGATGTCCTTTGGGTCTGCAAACAGGAAAGCGCCCTTTCGAGGCTGGAGCGCGGAAAGCAAATTTGTAACGCGGTTCTGGACTACGGAAATAATGTGGAAACTGCCTTGCATGCCCTATCTGAGGCAGATAAGCCAACTAATTGCTTTATTTTATTTTCGACCCCAACGTGTAGGTAGGAAAGCAACGATTATTTTTATCATAGTCCCTCTACACTTTAACCGCACTGATATCCGAGAAAAAAACACAAAGATTGAAAAATACTGTGAAAGAAATTTAAGATTTTTAGGTACGTAGGTATCAAAGATCTGTTCAGAGATTTGTTTAATAATCATATTTTAATTAAAAAACTATAACATTT
The DNA here is from genome assembly GCA_016648135.1 of Agrypnia vestita. Taxonomy (NCBI): domain Eukaryota; kingdom Metazoa; phylum Arthropoda; class Insecta; order Trichoptera; family Phryganeidae; genus Agrypnia; species Agrypnia vestita. Next base: position 73,135 of record JADDOH010010145.1, read on the forward strand.
TTCATTTTATATTTCAAATGTGTTCAAAATGGTTTGCGTCCACGATAAACGAAAAATATAAATCTCGACGTGAACACACCACCTTTTGCTTGGTTTTAGAAATCGTAACCTACAAATCGTATTAGTTTTACTACACACAGACAAGCTTAAGCAATTTTCCACTAGAGTGAAATTTCAATTCATGTAAAAAAAGGAATTGTATCTTTATGCATACATGAATTCAAAATAAAAGACATTGGTGAAAATTATTGGGAACTTTTTCACGTTTGTGCACATTTTTTAATTTATTTTGCTTTATTTGAAGATATTTATATTTTTTGAATGATTGACATAGTAAACTCGCATTTTTATACATACAAAAATTGTAAAATATTTATCTCAGTAAAATAATATGTAAGCTAAAAATTAATAATAATCTTTGCAACATTTGAGAATACTTTTTAAAACATTTTTTTCTTTGTATCAGGGACAGTATTTAACATTATACATAATTCCATACTATAAATTATATTTAAACTTCATTAAAATAATGTTAACTGAAATAATTTTTTTATAATCTTTTCTGAAACTTTGAAATGTTAAATATGAAACCTAACTTCTGAAGGAAGACTGAAAGGATAACTTCGTTTGTGTTGTAATGTAATGATAATAATGTTGTGATTTTTTCATATTTAATTCAGATATAGAAAGAGAAATATTATTTCAATACATTTCATATTTGATTACAATCACTTTTTTCTCAAAATTAATCTAAAAGATATCTTGACTTTTTATTTATTTATTTTATTTTGTTTATTTATTTGTACGCACATTTCATTTGTATAATTTTTCAGTAAATTTCATTATTGTTTTTAGTTTTATCTAAAGGTATTCACTATTTCCTTTACTAGACCAAGGACTATGATAGTCAGGTTAATCCGTTAATCCGAATATTTTCCAGAAAGTGTTTAGTATATCGTACAATTAATTTTGTTGCTAAAAACATATAAAATCGTTGATAAATTAATGTTCTTTATATTTATTATTGTTGCTATCTCCATTAACAATACTAATCTACCATTTCCATTCAAAATGGCGATTATTTAAAACGTACTTATTTAACTGTAAATAGTTTCGGATATTTTATATGAACGATGTGTATTTCCGAGAAGCGAATCTCGACGTTTAGTTGAATACTTATTCAACGTCATCAGAGGACGTCCACGTCAACGTCAACGTCCTCCTGTTGACGTTGAATAAGTATTCAACGAAACGTCGAGATTCGCTTCTCGGAAATACACACGGTTCGTATAAAATATCCGAAACTATTTACAGTTAAATATGTCCAACGACCGTAATAACAACCTTAACTCTTTAATAAAAATGTACTACCTAAATAACTACACACTTGATTCTTATGATCAGTGCCGAAAAGATTTTAACATATAAATTATAATTTAGCGATGCGAAATAAATTTTACGGAAGCGCTGGTCACGGATAGCCTGAACTTCCGGTAATAATTTAATGTTCAAGTCAAATACTCAAATCCTAGAGATGCCGTGTTTGTACGTAAACAGATAATGTCCAGTGCTAATGGAGAAATATCTTATCGCCCGCAATAAACAATAATCCGGTTAAGCGAAATCCAATGTGCGATTGAACCGCTGACCTTGCTGAGCATTATTCTGTTGGTTTAAGATCAACCGATTAAGCTCCCAACTACAGCGATGTCAGCGACTTTGGAATGTATTCAGTTCAATTAGAGACTGACAATTGAAGGGTATAAAAACACTGCTGCAGGAAATCAGTTTTTTTTCATAATATTTTGAGTATGTCCAAATTTTTCAGAACAGTGGTGGATTTTTGTCACAGGAACATCATTAATCAATCAAGATGTCTCACAGAGACGAAATTATATTTTTATGGGAAAATAGGTATAGAAGTCTTTGGGCGTACATAGGACTTACGACCTATCGTACGGCTGGCTTAAGTGATCACTTTACACAATGTAAGGTTCGCCATTTCCATCCATGACACCATGTCTACTAAATTTTGGAATATTTTTTTGAATTTTTGTCACAGGGACATCATTAATCAATCAAGATGTCTCACAGAGACGAAATTATATTTTTATGGGAAAATAGGTATAGAAGTCTTTGGGCGTACATAGGGCTTACGACCTATCGTACGGCTGGCTTAAGTGATCACTTTACACAATGTAACGTTCGCCATTTCCACCCATGACACCATGTCTACTAAATTTTGGAATATTTTTTTTTTAATTGCCACCTCAGTTTTCCTTTTATATAATATATATTAAGCGCCCTTGAAGCGTCTCTTACGCAAAAACGGCGCTATATAAATTAACATAAACATAAGCATAACAAATATGTATCTAACTTTTAAATATAGAAATTGCTGTATTTGCTACCAAATTGTGAACATTGCTGCTTTTGCTTATTGGATACTGCTGTCTTTGCTAAGATGTTTCAGTCTAAAATTGACATCAATTCTCTTTAGAATGAAGCGGCCATTTTATCACGTGACATCCCTAGGAGTTGGTTGTTTGAAATGGATATTGCTGGCTTTGCTTTTAATAATGTATTAACGTAAAGGTCATGACTCAATGTACTGACTAAACGCGCCTGATTATTATGAACCTTGTCGACTTTAAAACCTTTTTGAAATTTAATAAAATTTTGAATGAACTATATTTTGGGACCTCTGAAGTTTCTGACTTGATTCAATCTTAGCTATTTCCGTAGTTAATTGAGGTGTCAAATTGTTTTTAAAATATAAAGTGCTGATTTTTCATTGTAGAATTTAAAGCACTGATTTATATGAATTCATTATTTGAACATTTTTAGTTCATTGACATTTTTGTATTGACATACCTGGCGGATTTTATAACAGGCTATTATTAATAAAAGCTTGAGATAAGAGTCTGTGTTCATGTCTTAATTGTATTCCTAGGTAGTTTATTTTAAAGTATACCTCTTGTAAGGCAGGCTGGGGTTCAATATCTTGCCTGGGATATTTTAATTTTTAATTTAGTTTGCCTATTTTTTTCAAAGGGTAAATCAAATTTCTGGCAAGCATTGAAAGTAGAAATTCTTTTTTTTCAGCATTAATGAAACACACTAGTTATTAAATGAATTATTTATTTTTAATAAAATATATTTTTACAAGTTTTTAGCTAAAAAATAAAAACTAGTGTTATTAAATCATTAAATAATTTTATAACATTCAAATAATATAACAGAAATATAATAAAACAGAAAATATTTTTTATTTTTTCTTTAACGATATTTTTTATCTTGTAATAGTTTCTCAATTTTGGCCACTTTTACATTACCATACTTATTAATAATCGCTATTTTTTTTTCAATTTAATTTGACAGTCATATATATGTATAGAAAAATATAATCAATAACAAAAGTATATTTTTTTAAATAAAAAAACACTTAAATAATAAAACGCATGACACCTGCATTACGAATTTGAAATGAAAATGGTTCGAATATCGGATAAACGAAAAACACACCTTTGGTTTGGTTAAAGAAAATGGGTGGTTTGAAATTTCACTATTGCTGGAAAAGCTTTCGAAATTTTCATCTAGATGGGAGTAATATACACCAAAAAGACGCAAATTTTAAGGTTTGTGCCACGTAAGAATTATATTTTAATTATTTAGATAGTGGTAATAGAATATTCTGTTACCAGAAGTGGATGGAAGGATTACGATTACCAATAGGTGTCCAAATTGAAATGTATATTTAGAATGTTATGGTGTTATCCAGAATACAGCATTATATTCATTTTTATAGCTATAAGGCAATGTTCGTTAATATTGTTTGTCGAATGAAGCAAGACTATCGGTGCATAATGGAGATATGTATCTTAAATAAATGTGTGCAAGTAATGTCTGAAAAGGAAAAATAAAAATGTAAACAGTCTGAATGCGGTGAAAATGCTTTCATTAGTGCTGACTCTAAAATTTCATGGATCTTTCGCTTATTTTAGTGATTTGCCATTGCTTCAAATATTTCAACTTTTGATTGAGATTTTGATATTTGTCTCATTGATATTAGATAAATTTATTTATTACAAATTTCAATGTCGAAACACATCACGTAAAAACACAGGTTTTAGAAAATCACGCAAATTTGCTGTATTTTATCACATTTATAGTTAATAGTAGGTACTACTTATATCCATTTTATAACACAATTTACCACAACTATACTAATATTTCATATTTTTCGGCGCCAAAAATATTCAATAGTCTATAAACTCCACGAAATGGGAAAAAATTTTTAGAAAATTTGCTTTTATTTATTTTTAATAAATCATTTTATGTTATTTAAATACTTTTACATTTACTTTATTTTCTTTAATATTGATTATTTTATTTATTATAAAAATATAATGTGATTTTTGTTTTTACCACTTTTTGTACTGAAAAATATCAACATGTTTTAGAGCCCACGGTCCCTTCGTCAGGATACAATCGTATGTTTACAAATTAAATTTAAAAATCGAAGTATTGACAGTCTAAATAAAAAATATATATATATGAAAAATGAATAATAATGAAGTACCTATTTGACATGAAAATAAATGTAAAAGATAACTATTTGCAAAAAGGACCTGGTTATTTATAATATTCAATTAACTATTAACACTTTTCTTATTTCCAAAATTTCTAATTTATCAAACTGTGATTCTGTATGATTTGTTTGTAAAATCTGCAATCTGGTTAGAAAATTCGTAATAATTATTGCTTTTTACACACTTTAAGTGTTCCTTAACTCTAACTTCAAACTTTCTACACGTTTTACCACTTTTTGTACTGAAAAATATCAACATCTTTTAGAGCCCTTGGCCCCTTCGTCAGGATACCATTGTATACTTACAAATTAAATTTAAAAATCGAAGTATAGTCTAAATTAAAAAAAAAATATGTATGAAAAATGAATAATAATGAAGTACCTACTTGACATAAAAATAAATTTAAAAGATATCTATTTGCAAAAGGGACCTGGTTATTTACAATATTCAATTAACTATTAACACTTTTCTTATTTATCAAACTGTAGGTATAATTTGTTTGTAAAATCTGCAATCTGGTTAGAAAATTCGTAATAATTATTACTTTTTACACACTTTAAGTGTTCTTTAACTCTAAATTAAAAATTTCTACACGTTTTTCCTGTATAAAAATAATCGCAATCATTACATTAATCAATTATTTTATTATTATTTGTATTATTATACATTAAAATTTATAACTTGCTTCTAGTGAAATGTTTTCCATTATCCACTGAATCGGAAAAAATGCAGTCTGCTATAACAGAGTTACAAAATATGAGTGTAGGAGGCAGGATAACGAATGTAGTGCTTTAATTTGCTGCTACAAATCTCAGTATAAGTGTTGCAGGCAGGATAACGAATGTGCTTTACTTTTTACTCAGATCCTCAGCAACAGTGCTATAAATTCTGTGAACAATGTATACTTAATATATTTACATCAAAGATGTGAATTATGATTGTCAAAAAACCTTTTAATACATTGTAATTACACAAAAATATGTTTATTTTTTATGTGGGATGTGGTCACTACTCTAGCTCTACAGCACGTTCCTGAGTTATGAAGATTTTTTGAATCGACAAAATAATTAAATAATAGATTCACCGAAAAACGTTCTGATTATTTTTTCATCATTACGAATGCGGAAAATTTCAATCATTTTTCGTTACAATTTCAAAGGAAAAAAATTACACGTTTTCCATAATTAATGAAAAGGCATCTTTTGCTGTAAAACGCCGCATTTAAGGTATCCAATAATAATGTTTCCAGGAAATAAACGGTTAAAAAATCATGTTAAAAGCCTCTTTACACGAGGACAAAACGAAATATTAAATATTAAACCTCTCTGATTTCTTACATTTTTGTTTTTCCCCCGCACAAACCACCAAAACTCTCATACGATTCGCGATTCTAATAGCGGCAAAATGGTGCCAAATGGAATAAAAATTAAGTGTGTAAAATACTTTTCAAATTTATAATTAACTTTGGTCGCCGGTTGGCCTCAAAGATTTGAAAAAAAAAATATCCTATTTTTTGGATGGTACTTATTAACGTTAGTGCAAGTTATATAGTTATATAGTCTTTTTTTATAAATAACTCCTTACTTACTTACCATCACACCATTTCTCTATGGGAGAAGGCGGGGAAGATAGAACGCCACACTCTTCTGTCCTGACATACAACTCTCGCCACATTCACACGTCTTTGAATACAAACTAGATGATTTTTGAGGCTCCTGAGATCCTCTGCGGTCGTCCTCTCTTTCTGGTGCTGTCAACACTTGCGTCCTTTATTTTTCTTACCTTTCTTTCTTGTAAAAAAGTGTATAGATACAGAAAAAGTGTACAAGAACAGGATGGGTCTTAACTGGTTAATACGTAAGGAAGCAGCACAAGCAGGGGAATATGGAAACACCTTCAGAATCTTTAGGCCCCCGATCCTACAAGGACAATGGGTTGAAGATGATGATTATGATGAAGAATTACTAAAATATTATGAATAATCTGTTCACTTTTACCACCACCGCAATGCTAAAAATATTTCCAATCATTTTAGATCATTGAGTTTATTTTCCAATAGTATTCAACGAATTATTTTTTTAATATAGGTACATTTAGATATTTTAATTATTTTTAAAAAATTAAGCAAATAATAATTGTATGTCAAGCATTATTTTTATCGACAAAAAAAATGATTTCTATGAACTGGTTTTTTAAATAAATCTTCTTTTTAGAGTGACATCTCCTATCTGAAGTCAGACATCATATTGACGATTACAACACAGATTCCGTTTGTAGATCTACATTACAAAAAGCCTCTAATTTGCGGAGTAGCTTTTGGTTTCGTATCCGTGCCTCCACCCCCAATAAGAGAATGGCGAAAGCATCATATCAAACCATACGCATTTCCTTCACTTCACATACCAAGGTTTAAGGTTCGGTTCCCTGTGAGTTCACAATACATCTGTGTGATTAACTCAAGCCTGGAGTGTCTTTATGACATGTTTCGCTACAGTAATTAGGCCCTGCGGCCTAGAAAAAGGAATACTTGTCACTTATTAAAAATTTTCATTAAGGTAACCTAAATTGAAGGTTAGTTTAATAAATAAACACATGCAATTTTAAATTTTATTTAAATGACAAACCACAATATTTTTGCAAAAAAATTTTGTCCCCAATAATATTAATCCCGAATTTCCATTCGTAACTTCCTATCCGACAGCTGATCTCATTTCGTTTTCAAAAATCGTATGATTTCAAAATTGTCATTGATGAAAATGCAAACATCGACTTTTTCTTTTTAAATAATAAAATTAAATATTTATATTTTTATATATTTTTTTTAATTTCAGTTTAATTATTAAGTGCATCCATTACTACATCGCATATTTCACTTGTATTAATCGTTAATCAAAGTATATAATTTTCTATATAACTCTACCAGATGGCTCAAATAATAAAGAGGTATACTATAATAATGAGGTATAAGAAGCAAAAAAAGCATAATTCTCCATTTAGTTATATCCAACACTGACGTTATTAAGATGCTACGCTACGGTGGCCAAAATATATAGCTATCTAAATAAATAAATAAAAATATAATTGTTCGTTTGTACAAAATCGCTAATCTCTAAATGTTCTTCACCGATTTCTTTGAAATTTTGGCACAACCTTGCATTCAAATACGAGGATGTTTTTGTATACCTGTTTTGTTTTTATATACCTACTATTTATTTATATAAATGAAAATGTAAATGTTCGATTGTCCAAAATCTTTTTTTTCAGATTTCGCACAAATTATTTTTTTAAAAAAAGCGCCGGTACCTACCTATATATTGGTATGAGACAAAATATTTATAACGATATCAAAAAAAGATTTTTTTATAAAACAGCACCATCTGTTGGACGTAAAAGCAACACACACTATCTATAACTATAAAACTCAATGTCTGTCTGTCTGTTCTCTATGCAAATCTACACTGTTTGTTCGATTCAACTCAAATTTTGTAAACTTATTCCTAAGAACCCGACGGGTAACACCTGACATGTACACCCTCCCCCTTTACTCCTTCCTCTCTATCTTATACATTTTCATTACAAATCTGTACTGTTCTACCGAATTATGCATAAATATTCTTAAGGACCTGATGGTAAACGTAGGCCGCATTTACCCCCCTGAACATCCTATCTATCCGAGCCTAGATTACATGAATTCATGTTTTTTTAAAGGCTTCACAAAACAATGTAACCTTTGTTTCCTCTCACAATCTTATTTTTAACTTAATCTTCAATCCGCGCAATGCCGGGTACGAACAGCTAGTATTATAATATTATAAAAGTACCCCATTTTTGAATTGGGTACCCTTTTTTACTAAATGTTTTTTTTTACAACAATGATTACTACTAATACATATTTATAATCAAATTATTATATGTGTATGTTAAACCTCACCAAAAACAATGGTTATTGTGTGCGGTGAAGGATAATCACTTACAAAGAATATCAATAGAAAATATACCAATAGAAAAAAAAAATGAATTACAAAAAAATTCCTATGTTAGATTTTTCAAGTAGGTTAGTAGTGTAAGATATTGGTAGTAAAATCTAAGTTAACAAATAATAAGAATTATAGATATATAAAAGATGAAAATTATATGTAGATATATAAAAAATGTGGCATATTTATTGCATATTCTTGAAGTGAGACTTCAACTTGTAGGTGAATTTATTGTAATCGGCAATAGTTTGTAATTTTGTGGGTAAATTATTAAAGATGAGTATACCTCTATATAGAAAACAGTTTTGAAAATGTGGTACAAAATTAAGGAGTTTTTATATTATTTTCGTATCTGCCTCAGTGACACGTTTGTAAAATATTAGTTTTTTTTTCTTAATTTTTATATTTGCAATATCGAATATTTCTTATAAATTATTTCAACTGTATTAACTTTAAAATTTGTTTCTGCTCTGATTCCTTAGGGTCTCTTCAAAATTATTTACATAAAACTGATTTTAAATTTAGTATTGCATAACGTTCAGCCGACCTGGCAACCGACCAAATCGCACCTGATGTGAAGCCCGACTGTCTGACGAGCGGCCCAAGTACCGATCAGGTGAAATTAATTTTGATATCAAATGGCGGCGTCAGCTATTTACGAATGTATCCAATTCAATTAACAGGATTAAAGATGGTGACAAATCACATTGCGTGCGGGAGCGTTCTTGAACAACCTTGGCTATGCAATACACACGTATGTTTATTATACATACAGACATCGCACCCTTGGACAAGCAATGCCAAAAGTCTAAGTCAATAAAATTAAAATAACTTCCATCACGTTACTGCTAATGTACTTACATGTCATAATAATTGCTACTTATAACTTATATTGTTTAATGTATGTTCTTTTTAATTTTATGATATATTTTTTATGTAAAAGCCTTTACGCATTGCTGCTCGTTACTCTATATTTTTAATTTTTATAGTCATGTTTTGGTGCTATTCCTGATACTTTTTATATTTTGCTACTTATAACTAATATTGTTTAATGTATGTTCTTTTTAATTTTATGTTATATTTTTTAGGTAAAAGCCTATACACATTGCTGCTCTTTACTTTATATTTTTAACTTTTATACTCATGTTTTGGTGCTATACAGATATTGTTTAATGTATGTGCTTTTTGAAATTTATTTTATATTCTTTATGTAAAAGCCTAATGGGCGTAAATAAATAAATAAATAATGCAATAAAAGCTGGCACACACATATAACTAACATGTACGGATTTATTCTATATAGGTGAATATCTCTATATTAACAACTAGACCAAATAGTACCTACGTAGTATTTATTCAACAACTACCAAACTAACAAACTACCTGACAGACTAAAAAATTAATGAAAATCACTATGGTGATAGTTTTAATGATATTTAATATTTAAGTGCTTTTTTAAGGATTAAAACACGTATTTTAATGTACAACGTATACTGAAATGTATTCTTGCACACAGACTGAAATGAGGGGTATAAAAGCAAAGGCAGCAATATCAGAAAAAAATAATGCATCGAGGATTACTAATTTAGAATATACGAAATTTAGAATAATTTAGAATATAAGGAAATATGGCATATAGCTTTATAGGAAACACGATATTGGAAGCGATATATAAAATCTAGAATGCGGTACATTCTGAATATCCTCGGTGACTCCAATCAAAATATTATATTTATTTAATTTTTTGGATGTTGATTTCATAGCCTTTATACAGCTAATATGCAATTTTGTAAGACTTACTTACTTACTGATCATCACGCCGTTTCCCCATGGGGGTAGAGAGGATAGAGCGCCACACTCTTCTGTCCTGACATACAACTCTCGCCTCATCCACACATGCAAGCTCGCCAGTTGTTGATGCTTCTAACGGGACCATATTCCACTATCTGGTTAATCTGGTCACGCCACGTCTTCCGCGGTCGCCCTATCTTTCTGGCGTCATCAACACTTGCACTATATTTCTTACCATTCTTTCCGCATTCATTCGCTCAACATGCCCAAACCATCTGAGCGATCCTTTTTTTAATTCTATTAATTATGCCAAGATCAGCTTTTCATTCATTCCTAATAGCTGCATTCTTTACACTATCATAAATTGATTTACTACACATACGTCTGAGGGATCGCATCTCCACTGCATTCAATCTACTTTCGTTCCTTTTCTGCCAGCTCCAGGCTTCACTTCCATACATCAGTGTTGGTACCAGAATTCCATTATGTATATTTAAGTTTTTGCCTCGGTAGACATATTTCTATTAGAAACTTGCGTGCAAAGCACCGTTCACCCTATTCCCCGCAATCACTCTCCTCTCGATATCTTTCTCAACATTTCCTCTTTTATCGAACATACTTCCCAAGTACACAAACTCATATACCTGTTCCAAACATTCTGCCTGTGAAAATATGTAAGTCAATATATTATTATTAAGGAACGATAAAAATTTTGATTAAAATAAAACTAACCCATGCAAAACCAAATTTTTACAATACTCCCTTTCGCTTTGAATCAGGTTTCGTGTGTATACTCCCGTCGGGCTAATTTCTCACGTAGAATGATTCCAATTTGAAAAAACCATTAAAATTTCTAAAAATCCAAAATTATACTATAATTATTAATTTTTTAAAACGAAAATTTGTTAGATCTTTTTTATCGTCGCCACGAGTCTGCCTGCAAAGTTTCAGCTCAATTTGATCACGGGAAAAGGGTTAAAAATCTATACAAAGTTTTTTCGTCAGACAAGCAAGCAAACGATACGAGTTAAAAGAAATGGAGTAATAAAAAAAATATTAATTATTATAACAAAAAAATAAAAATATGTATGTGAATATGTTATTATTGATAAACGATATATATCACAACCCGAAAGTTTCAACATAACAAAATCTATTCTTCTTCTTCTTTTTTTTTGTAGATCTGTTGAGCTGTGGTACAGAAAACAGCCTTCTGAGATGACGAGTTCCAGCTATCCCTCTATCTTTTCGTGGTCTTCCCGGTGGGCGTCGTCCAGGGGGATTCTCTTCGCTGCCGTAAGCACGAGTCTTTCTTTCACTCTCCATTATCCAGAATCTCCTTCCAACTTCAACAAAATCTCCCTTAATTAAATGTATTTGCCACTTCTAGTTTATTACATTATTTTATTATGTTATTTTTTTTTGTTTTGTGAAATGTGCTATCGTGATTATTTTAAATATATAACTTATTGTGTTAAAAATAGCCTATTCTTATCATAAGTTGTAAAATAAATAATTTATATTAATTAAAATTATGTTACCACAAAATAAATTTGCTACATTTGAAGAAGAAATAATTTTAAATTTAGATGGATTAATTATGGTTTAAGATCTGAATAAAACAAAAATTATATCCCTCCTTACTTGTACTTTGGAATATGTTGAAAACCGTTGGCATTGATTCAATGCTTCGATGCAAGAAAAGTAAAAAAAGTTAGACTTACCTTAATATGTTATTTTTAATATTGTTATTTAATTTATTATGTTTTATTCACTACTGTTACTACTTATGTCTTTTATTTTAATTTAATTATATGAATGCATTATTTCAAAAATTATTTTTATGTGAAGTGTGCTAGGATATAAGTAAATAAGTTCATTACTGTCTATTTACACTCTCATGCATATCATTTTCTTATATCTGCAAATATTTCCAAACAAATAAATTTAAAATATTAAAAATAATAAAAAATGTTTTTTTTATATGTAATAGATATTATAATAGGTAATACAATTTATAGCGTCAGCTGCGGAAAACTGTTGTTTTATTTTCTGAAACATATCAGCAATTATACTTTTGATGTAAGAACGAAGAAGGAATGTGAACATTTATTATTACGAAAACTGGACACTCCTTAATTAAATTCATATTACACCACCGCCATTTAGAGCGAGTTGTGGCGCTTTTGATGCATAAGCGCAAAATTAAACTCAAATGTAAAAGCCGTTTTCGGAGTTGTGGCGGAATTCTTCCAAGAGTGCGATATATCTGGTACACGCACGTTAAAAAGTTTTTAAAATATTAAATTAAATTAACATGTCCGTATATAAGTATTTCATAATACTTAAACTGTATTTTTTCATTTCATTTAAATTTCACTCCTCTAATATTAATATTGTAACCAGATGACTGAATATTGTCACGGCCTCTCGAGAACAAAAACACGATCGAAGTTTCTAGAGTAATCCCACAACTTTCTGTGACGTCATACAATACTCGAGAAACATCTGGAACAATCGGGAAGCGACTGGTACATTCACGCAAACATTGGTAACGTACAGAATGCTCTCGAGGGTTCAAAAAGCCAACGTGTTTCGTATAAAAGGTGGAGCCATTTAACCGACGTGACTTAACCAGCGATAAAGCCGCAGCAACTGAAGTGTTACCAACGCGAAGATTAATCGAAGCGATAAATATCGGGCGAAGTTGCTACAGGTGAGAATTAAAAAATATATATTCTATATAAAGCGATAGTGAAATGTTTCACAGACGTGTAATTAATTACGAAATTGTGTAAATTAAAGAATAATTCTTAAATTGTATTCTTGTCCAGTGTTTTTGTGAATTTATTAAAATAATTAATAAATTGATAATTAATTTCCAGTGTTTTCATTTCCCTCCCACAGCCACGATCAGTGACGGTACTTAGCGGTATTAAAAAATAATTTGATTTCCTTGGAAAACTTTTTGACAAATTGTAAGGAACATGCGCGACCCGGGAGTGATACACTGTCGAGCGATTTGCGTGTGACAAATTGTGAAGCTTTCGCGTGTCAGAATTTCAAGCATTTTGTGTGACAAACATTGACCTAGCTTAATTAGACCAATCGATCAAAATTAAAATTTCTCTTTGACAGCAATTCTTACCATCGATCGATTATGTTGCAGTACTATTGATTACGATAACGACTCTTCTATAGAGAACAAAAAGATCAAAAAGCAATACTTTACTTCTGTATTTTTTCACTTCAATTTCGTTGTTTAAAAATTATATATATAACGTGAAAAATTTTTAAAAATTAAGAAATTAATTTTCGACAGAAAATTTTTTGCTTCACTCTCCAAATATATGTGGGTGCTTACGATTGATATAGATTGCAGAATTCTGTTGTTGATGGAGGGAAAGCGTTCAAGCTTTTACTTGAAGAGTGAGTTTTGTTGAGGCTGAATGAAGATTTTTACTTTTTAGTATATTTAAATATGAGCGTGATTTTTTAAAAAAATATTTTTTCATGTTAAATTAGTTTCTCGTTTTTAAGTTTACCCATTTATTACTCAATGTACAAAATTACTTCGATAGGAAACAAGCGCCATGTTTTGATGAGCTCAATAACGAATTTCCCATATATAACTTTGATATTTATATTATAAATAGATAAATTAGTAAATCTGATAATTAATTAATAATGTCACCAAGAATGCATATATTTGCAAAATTTCAGCTCGATAAGACATCCTTACGTGGGTGAAATATCGATTATAAGATTCCATCTAGATAGGTGAAGTTCATAATATTATAAGCGTGGTATAAAATCTTTTAGGGAATATTATTTTTCTGCGTTGTAATGTACACACCTACGCCACTATTATTTTGTCTCCTTATTCATATAAATCGTTGGCCCAAAGGCTCGACAAGACACTTTCATTCTCGCTTATTTTACAATCAGTACTTGAACAATTCAGCCGCAATGTTCGATGGACCAATCCTATCTCGGATAGTCAAAAGCTCTAGAGAATACGGATAGTTACGACTGTTCCGTATTGATTATTTTTTTTTATGTTATTAAAATACTTTTATTTGTAATGATACGCGTAGTTACGATACGTGCATAGGAGTTACCAGAAGGGACAGGATCAGAAACACGCAAATAAGAAAAAGTCTCGAAGTGGAACCCTTTTTAACATTATCTTTGGCAGTCTATCTGCTGGCAGACAGACTGCCAAAGCGGATATTCCAGGCAAGACCAGAAGGCAGTAGACCAAGGGGCCGTCCTAGGAAGAGCTGGCGGAAACAGTTGGAGGACTGCTGCAAAGCGAGGTTGCAACTAAATTTGGCTGACATGAAGAGCGAAGCCCAAGACAGGAAGAGTTGGAACCTCCTATGCGGTGCACGAACCTCGACAGAATAGGATAAGGGATAGAAGAAAAAGAAGAAGTAATGATAAACTATTTTACCAAAAAATACTTGAGTAATGATATTTCTTATAAAAACATTTTATTTATTTAAAACGTCCATTACCTTTCTTGTTACTACTTGTGCACTCCAATCTGTACTATCTATTAAATTATTATCCGTACTATTAAAGTAAATTAAAAGCTAAATAAACTTTTATCTTTTTAAGCAAAGAAAATAATACCATTTTTACTCCCTTTATATTAACTCGTGGCGTCTTTTTGCTTGCTTGCCGGCTTGCCGTCGAAAAAACTTTAGAGCGATTTTTAACCCTTTTCCCGTGATCCAATCAAGCTGAAACTTTGCAAGCAGACTCATGGCGACGATCAAGAAGATCTATCAAATTTTCGTTAAAAAAATAATTATTATAGTATAATTTTGAATTTTTCAAATTTTTCATGTTTTTTTAATACAAGTTGTATGGATATTTCAACGCATATGGTCAACGCGAAACCCTAAAATGAGAAAGGGAGTATTGTAAAAACTTGGTTTTTATGGGTTACTTTTTTTGAAAATTATATTCACTGATGTGGAGATTCAAATAAAATCGTAAAAGTTCTACTATACTCGTATACAACAGCATCGTTCATGAAACAAATATTAAACACCTTTAGTGAGTTAACAGTTCTTAATATTTTAGACATTTTCATAATTAACAAGCTTTACTAGCGGGCTTCCGATTATTGATTTTTGGAAATAAGTAATAAATTTCATATTTTCTTTCTACGAAATACAAAAAGAAATTAAGTCGTCACTATTTATTCACTGAAATCGGTTTCATCGTGTGTTTTATTTTTAAATATCGAAAAATATGGAATGTTTAGGAAAATAAATAAGAATATTATAAAATGGATTATTAGGCATAAGGATCTAAAGACGAATATAACTTAATATAAAATAAAGTGATTTATGCAATAATTCTGTATGGTGATGATATTATGGGGTACAGTTATCATTAATATGCAAATAAAATAGATAAAAAATACACAATGGCATTTGTCTTATTTTTGATTGATTATCGAAAATTAGGGTGAACATTTTGATTGAAATTAGTTAAATATTATGATTAGCATTAAATTTTGATTTAATTATAATTTAAATAAAAACGAGTATTTACTTGCATTTATTTCAGGCAGAATATGATGTGCAAATGAGACAAAGCCAGAGCGCACTGTTCAAGAGAGTTTTCTGCTTGAGGCAAACAAACTTTCCAGTTCTCGAGTTTTATTATTTAAAATCTTCCGGTTTCAGAACAAAGTTTGTTCATTCTTCTAAAGTTATATCCTTGACTTCGTGTGTTATCTAGAAATTATCTTATTTTATAAATTAAAGATTAAATGTTTATATCGCGGTCGTTTAACATATTTACGTATTGAAATACGGAAAAAATTAAAGGAAATTTCATATAAGCCGCATGGATGTGTTGAGATTATTTTCTCGAAGTTTCGCTGGAGTTATACACATCACAGCATCATCAGGAGATCCGTATGGAAAATAAAACACCGGTTGTTTCAATGCCTAATTATTTTTAAGTTATTTTATAACACATTTTACCCTTATTGAATCCGTTTTATGGTAGTTAGCTTCTCAATTATTTTTAAATTAGCTTTTTATTCACCAAAAAAAATCTAGATTATTTTTACTATTCGTACAAGTAAAAAAAATACAATCTGTATTTCCAGTACTTCTTTAGTTCTTTTCCCACTGTTCCCAATAGGATTCCTCGCAAATAAATTTATTTAAAGTTTGTATGAATATTTTTTGTAAGTTTTTCTCAAATATATTTATGAATAATATGTTTTCTGATTTTCAGCACGTGTTTAGGTGTGAAACCTTCACAATTTGCTTGAAACCCTATTCACCCTCTTTCCTAACATACTTTCCGTTACCATTTAACCGCCAAACATATTTGATACACATAGAAACATCCGATGGGGAGAGTTTAGTTTTCACTTAAAATACGTGCAGGTATATATATTAAAAACCGCGTATTGTCATCCATAAAAAGGGGAATGATTTCGGAAATATTTTTCTCTCATATTAAAAATAAGTATTCTAGTCGGTGCGATGCTCGTCGCAAAAGCAAAAAATGAGTTGTTATTATCCGTCCATCTTGGCGAAAATACAAAAAATATATTTTTTTTACGTTAAATACTTGTTTTGCTATAAATTATCTGTTTTTTATATCCAACTAGCTGTACATGTTGGTTCCTAAAGAATAAGTATTAATTTAATTATAAAAGAAAAAAGAAAGTTTTTATGATAAAAAGTTATGGACGTCACAGGAAGGTACAACGGACGGACAACGACATTGTTATAATTAGGATAAGCAGGGGCGTCTAGTGAGAACAAGAACCATGACTTTTCTTAAGTACATACTTTGAAAAGAACCAAAATAAGACATATATCTCGTAATATTCCAATCACAATCATTAACATTTTTATTTTTTTTATTCAATTAATAATATATATTTTTTTTTATTATAATGATACCTAGAAAATGTTAAAAAAAAATTGTATGCATTTACCTCACCAAATTATGATTCTTGTGTGTAGTGAGGGATAACCACTTACACTCATATACGTAGTGTAATCTAATTTATTAGACTATGAGAAAGGTAATATATTATTTATCTGATATATCAAAAATCTTAATTAATAATAATATAGAATAATCTATCAAAAGAGACCAAACTTAATCACAAAAGACAATTCTAAAATAAATGAGAACCCATTCGGTTTCACACATATTATTCAGATTTTAATTTTTCATAATATTCTGCCAGATAAATATTGCATTTTGATTTTTTCCACATATATGTTTAAATAAAAGTCATGCATCTTGTTCTCACTGCACGCCCCTGCCAATGAGCCTTTGGTATCATATAGAGCAAAGACTAATTTTGTAATTAACTAAATGAACATTTTTAATTTGTATTAAATGTATAAACCACATCGAGAAATATTTTAAAATAACTAACTGCTCCCGTAAAATGTGATTTTTTCGCTAACGTTTTTTTTATTGTGGGTTCAATGTGATTTTCTACATCCTTGAAATTTATTGTTTTTTTATGTTTTTGTATTAAATATTAACAAAAGAATTGGAATTTTTTATGAAATTTAAAATCTATGCCAAAATTAAAATATTAAGTATTAAAGCTTTTTATTTATTTATTGTGTGCATGATGTGATGGTTTTTTTGTCTGGAAATACACAAAGAAACCACACAAAAAAAACAAGAAAAAAAAAAAAATGAAATCAATAAAACCCAAATATACTTCAAGATCAAAATAAACGTAGCAAAAAAGCGCACATGATTGGAACCCTAAATATACCTAGATGCAGTAAAATAGCCAAGCAACACCACTACAGATACCTAGGAATTAAATATTTCAATAATCTACCTGCGAATATTAGAACTATACAAAATTATGCAAAGTTCAAAAAGTAGTTAAAATCATTGAACAATTGAGTGATGAGATTTGTGATATTAACCTTAACATGCTTATTTTTGTAATATTAACTTAATACACTTTTTTAAATATTTATATATATACTTCTTTGCATGTATGTTTTAAATGGTATTAAAAAAAAGTTATCTATCACACTTGTGACATTCTCCGGTTCCATACACGAGTTTATTTGTCATGAGACTGTAAAAAATTTTTTTTTTAAATCCATACAAATTAATTAATGTGTATCGTAAAGTGTAAAACATTATGCTAATTTAAATATTAAAAATAGAATAAAATAAAAACACAAAGATATTAATACAGTAGCGGGTTTATTAATAGTTGTCAGTTTCTTCTAACCAACCACACAATAACAATTGAAACATATTTCGGGTATACAATTTTATAATGGCAAAGCTACCTCTATCATAACAAGACTAGTAGGGGATGTATACGGACAAGAAAGGGTTAATCTAGGTTTTAAGAAAGGTAAAATTGCTTCAGTGCGCTTTTGAAGATAGTAATGGTCTGTGATGGTGTGATCTCTTCCACAGCCTAACTGACTGAACGAATGGACAGCTGATGAATTCAGTAATATGAATGGGAATGGATAGTGAAGTACTGTCAGCTTCAACTGAATTCTAATCATGGTCTTCCATGAATGGAAGACCATGATTAGATTGAAAGTATAATTTTGATTTCTAGTACTGAGGTGAGTAAGATATAAAAAAGAGATAAAACATTGTGGCGTTGTCGGATTTTTGGATAATGGATAACATTTCGGGAAGATGAAATGTGATTGATTTTATTATGCTTAATTCGAATAAAAATTTTCTGCTCTAGAAGATATTTTATTTGTTCTAAGTTACATATATTATTTTACTTAATTGTAGGCCTTCAAAATGGAATATCGAGTACACAAAAATGAGCTTTTTTGACACCTCTTTCTGTTCGAATGATGAATTCGTCGAGTAAAGATAGGATAGTTTTTTAAAGAGTACAAAATAGTTCACCACTGCTATGAGACAAAGAGCAAAACTAATCATATGCTTGTTATTTTAAAAAAGTCGCAATTAGAAATGAGCATATAAATATAATAAGCAGTATGCATAGGAAAATGTCCCAATAGGAACATGCATCTTAAATTGTTCCATTGCATAGACTGTATAACTAACTCCCAAAACCAACAACAACAAATAAAAAAATAAGGTCTTTTAATGACTAAAAAGTCTCTTATATATAAATAAATAATTTCTTGTACTTTTAATTTATAATTTGGTCAATTTTATTTTATATAATAAAATTATTATTTTACGTGTATTATCTTGATTATGATTTACGTAAAATGTCAAAACTATTTTAAAAAGTTTTACATGTTTTTGTACTTAGTTTATAGTGTTAAGCTCATTGTTTAAAATGTAAAAGTTAAATTTTAAAAGTAAATAATGAAACAAAGTAAACATTCTTCAGGGATTCCGAACTAAAGAAAGCCTTTACCATACGTTTCTCATCGCAATATGCGGGAAAACAATTTTTAAAGGCTTTGGGAGTATTGATAGAAGAGAAGTATACCTGTAGAAAAAAATTAAAATTAAAAAAAATAAGAATCAGAAAAAAGAACTATGATACCGTCATGAGATTATTGATTACAGTGAACGACTTAAGCCTTCCTTTTCCATATTTTTAATGCTGATATTAAAATTGACCAGAATATCATTCAGAATATTTTTGAGTTTGTCCAAATTTTTCAAAACACAGTACTGGATTTTGTCCCAGGGACATCATTAATCAAAATATATTATAGACACAAAATTATTTAAAAAAAAAATAAAAAAGTTGGTCGCGCTAATAATTATTACACCATACATATGAAACGGGTTGTAAAACTTAAAAATATATACAACTTCCAAAAATTTCATAGACGTGGTATTCTATCATGAGTGGAATGCTGAACGTTAAATTGTGTAAAGTGATTACATAAACCGGCTGTACGATAGGTCGTAAGCCCTTTGAACATCCAAATACTTCCATACCTACTTTCCCATAAAAAATTTGATTTCGTCTATATGACACATCTATAATACATCTTTAAAATATTATTGTTGCCATAACCAGATGCGAAAGGAAAAAGAAATTCTTAAAACAATCAAAACCCGTAAATTACAATATTTTGGCCATATCATGAGACATCCACAGTAGTACCGGATCCTGCATCTCATTATTTAAGGCAAAATTGCGAGCAGGAGAGGTCCTGGAAGACAAAGGATATTCTGGCTGAAAAAGTCAAAGGTTCGGAATATGAAATGTCCAACTATTCCGAGCTGCTGCTACTAATTTTATCATCCCCATACGATTGCTAACATCCAATCAACGGACAAGCACAAGAAGTATAAGATATCCTTTATTTTTTGTTATTAATTTTTGAGAGGTTTAAATTTAACTTATTTAATATGTAATTAAGATTAATTATCGATTTTTCATAGAGACAAAGATATGAGAAACTACTCAAAGAATTCCTTGTTTGGGCATCTATTGAGCTTACGACCTGGCATACGACTGTCTTAAGTGATCACTTTACACAATGTAACGTTCACCGATTCCACATATCTATCAAATTTGGAAAGTTGTATACATGTTATTTATGTAACTCGCTAACTTTACTGGATATAACTACAGTATCGCCACTTATGGTGAAATTTGTCAGTCCCATGAAATAGTACATAGATTTGTGTAAAGTGCTCATTGAAGCCAACCTTATGACAGGTCATAAGCCGTGTAGACGTCCAATAAATACTTTCATACATTTTTTTCTCATATAAATGGCTTCACCTCTGTGAGACAACTATAATTTATCTTAATCCCCTCCGGGGATAAAAGTCAGTAATTTTGTTCTTAAAAAAATTAATATAATCAAAAAATATTATGAAATAATTAAATGATTTCCTTAGATTGGGGGTGTTCCGTTATTTCTGTTGTCATCTGCATACCTAAACCCAAGGATTCATTAATATATATTTGTATTTAGTACAAGTGTATTTGTAAAAGGTGTGATGGGGTAAATTAATCACGTTAAGGTATTAAGCAATTACAAATTACTCAGACTCACCTATAAAAGACACATGGACACAAACATTAATTAAGTGAGAATCGACTTTTCAAGTCGTACCAAACTCACTTCATTATCTGTTGGAAAGGATTTTGGTCGTATTAAAAAAAATAACAACTTAACTTTATATAAATATAGAAATATAACTATTGATATATTCAAATTATAATTATGTTAATGAATATGACGGAGTATGGGCCAATGGCCCTGTCCCTAGCCTACAAGAGGTAAGAAATGTATAAACAATTATACACTTTTAAACAATATATAAAACAATATATCACTTATTTTATATTTCGCACTTTACAATGTTTTAAATATTAAAACATGAGATTTTAAGTAAAATTGTGCATTAGCAACAATCATACAAATAAATTAATGCATACTTACACAACATACATATTTTAAAAAAATCTTGTATTTATTTATTTTATTATAAAACATAATTATCAGTAAAATATAGTAAAATTTTGACCTTTTCGGTAAAAAATAGGAAGAGTGAAAAATAAATCAACAGATAATAAATGTAAAAAAAAATATCTAAGGACGATTTAAAAACATTTTCTGACAGTATTTAACTGAATACACTTTTCTTAAATTGTTTTTTTTTTATTATTATTTAAATTAATTTAGAATTATGCTTTACATTAACAAGTTAACGAGATGACTTTAAATAAATATTTGCAGGTGTCTATGGTTCTTGGTGATATCTGTACTCACGCGTCTTCGTGTATAAGTGTTTGAGTTTTTGTGTCTTTCAATATTATTTCCGAGTTTATCTCATCATCAAAATCTCAACACGTGTACATGACACTTAGATTTATCTCATCTTGTCTCATTCCATAGACACGTGTTTGTAATGCTTTAGATAGAGCTTGTTTTTTTCGAGTTACGTATTATATAACATTAATTAAAAATGCATATTATGCATCAAATTGCATTATATTTCAAATTAAATATAGCAAAATTTGCTGTCGAGGATTTCCTTGCATCATTATGTATGATTTGATATACATACATATGTATTATAATATTACTTCTAATAAAAAATACATGGTACATGGATTTTAAGAGACACCCAAACGGTATTTTAAATATATATATATAATTATAATCAATATTATATCTCTCCATAAACAATATTTGTGGTTTTCCCAGTTCACAAGAGGCATCGTCAGGGCTGATGCTGGGCCACAACTTTCCTCCAGAGCATCAAGACCTGGTCCACCCTCACTGGAAAAACTTCTTGGCACCCTCTAAATACTGGCATCTGGGGCTGGCTCTCATCTACATCCTGTTGATGACGATGTCCCTCCTGGGAAATGGCATTGTTATCTGGATCTTCTCTACGTAAGTTTTTTTACTTAATATAGTATTTCCGGTTTTTTTACAACTTTACTTAAATCTGAAATATTGCCGGATTCCTTATGCTGCATTAAGTATTCCATATAACCTTATCGTACGGATTCTGGCCAAAACAAAAGACTACTTGACTACTATCTAATTTTCTATAGTTGTTGGGTAAAACCTTACGTGTATTTGAACATACAAAATGCTGTATCTAATTCAATTTACCATTTGACACGTAATCAACTTCTTTTGAAATCTTAATAATAATTTTTATATATTTTTTCTTCAAAATTACCATAAATATACAATTGCGTAACTCAAAAACAAAACAAAAAAATGTATAATACCGACTAATGACTATAATTTTATGTTTTATTTCAGATCCAAGTCACTACGAACAGCGAGTAACATGTTCGTGGTAAACCTGGCCATATTTGATCTCCTGATGATGGTGGAGATGCCGATGTTCATAGGTAACTCCTTCCACCAGCGTCTGTTAGGCTACGAGACCGGCTGTAACGTGTACGCTGTCCTTGGATCTCTCTCCGGGTTCGGAGGAGCCATCACCAACGCTGTCATTGCCTACGATCGATACAAGTATTAATTTTTTAAATAATATTATTTTTTAATACAATTCTCTTCTACTTTATAATTATCACAACTGAGGAACTACTTATTTTTAAAACATCAAAAACGATAAATTTATTACGTCTTATTCTTCTAAGCTGTTCACTGCAATCCTCTAGTTTCAAACTCTTAAATATGGGTATTGAATGAATTACATATATTACAACACTTTGTACCAATATGCTAAATACTGCTAATATGATTCTTAATGTAGAAGCTCTCGAAAATAGGTACAACACTGCTATTATCTTCCTACTCCAAAGAACATTAGTCAGCGGTTTAGATTGTACCTCTCAGTTTAATATTAACACTAAGGTTGTACCTTTCGGCCGTTTCTTCTTGTAAATATTTAGCAGATGAAGACGTTTTTCAATAAACACTACCAGACCGATTGACCCATTTGTTTGAGAGTCTTGGTCAATGTGATTCCCTTCATCTTGAAAAATATGTGGCTAGTTTAGAATTCAAAGAAGTAACATTGTATGTTTATATTTAATATGGAATAATTAAAATTAAATAAATTGTTAAGGACCATCTCATGTCCTCTGGATGGACGACTGAGTAGAACACAGGCGATCATCCTTTGCGTCTTCACGTGGTTTTGGAGTTTACCCTTCACGGTGCTGCCACTCTTCCAGATTTGGGGAAGATTCATTCCAGGTAATTAATATATTTCACATCCCTACTGTTCCAATATCCAATGCTGGTTTTCAATCCACTTCACTGAAGCTCAAAGATTACTTTTCACAAAATTTTTATATAAATTTTCTACGAACACTCTTAATGAAGATCAATTATAGAAATCTAATAAACAAGAAACTATTAATATGCAAAACATGTATGAAAGTTTTTGTTCTATATCATGGAAATAATATACAACTTTAGATGTTTACAGGTACTACCCTTCAAATATTTTAATTGAGACTGAAAAAAATATATATTTATACTAGTTTCAACAATTTTATACTATTTAAATGTTCTTAGAAGATTGGGTGAGCACTGCATTGCATAAAGTGATCACTCAAGACAGCTAATACAGTTCATTACTCCTGTAGCCACCCTATATAGACTACCATACACGTTTACCATATAAGTACCATAAATTATAGAAGTCTCTGTGAGGCGTCTTTAATTTATATTAATTAATCAATGTTTTATTCATAATTACAATGTTTTTAGAGGGATTTTTGACTACGTGTTCGTTTGACTACTTATCTGAAGATCAAGACACCAAAGTTTTCACAGCCTGTATCTTCATGTGGAGTTACGCTCTTCCGATGGTGCTAATCTGCTATTTTTACTCTCAACTATTTAACCAGGTAAAAAAACAAGTAATCGAAATTATTTAAATGGTGACCTACTTAACTTTGTTTTGTTTATGCATATACAAGAAATTTATATTTTTAGTACACATTGTACTTTTGTGAAAGGACTATGATCCCGAAACATGCTGATTCATTAGTTAGATGATGGTATAAGCAAAGCGCTCTCTTTTCATTATCGAATAATACATATTATTGGTAATATTTTAATATTCCTAGGTTCGCGCTCACGAGAAAATGCTGAAAGATCAAGCTGCAAAAATGAATGTGAAGTCATTGGTCGCCAACCAGGATCCAGGGAAGAGTGTTGAAATCAGGATCGCCAAGGTTGCCTTCACCATCTTCTTCCTGTTCATCTGCGCCTGGACGCCGTACGCCATGGTGGCATTGATCGGAGCTTTTGGAGACAAGTCAGTATATCCATATCTTAAAGTCTTTCCCTCGCAGTCCATTCTTTCGTTTACTCAAATGAATGATTAAACTTAAGGGGTTAAACCACCAGCATGGGTCATCTAAGGAAAAAATCTTTACTGCCGTCAATATCGCTTTACCATCATTTTTATGGCGAACATTGGTTAATATTTTCACTCAACAAATTACTTTGAAAATTTAAATAATAATAATAATAATAATAATAATAATAATAATAATAAATAAAATAGCGGAGTAATGTTTTGTTCCGCAAATGTCCTTCATCATGACGCGCGCAGCTGGTGGAGATAATCACCAGGGTTTGAGTGAAATGAAAAAGTCGATTATCATGTCAATTAAATGTCTATGTTGTTAAGCATCGAAAAAATAGTTTTTTAGATCAAATAGAAAATAATTAAAATTGTTTCTTTTAAAAAAATATGTTAAAAATTCATAATAAAGCAAATGGCGCATTGTATCAAAAAAATCGTACTCTGCATCGTAGATTAGTAAGATGTATGCTAAATTTTAAAGACAGCTGCCCAAAAGTTTTTGAGATATTTTCTCCACAAGTCTGAAAAAATGAGTTTCAAGTTCAAATTGCTATAACTCAGACAACTTTTAGAAATATTAAATAAGTGACAACTTAAAATATTCATTTTGCACGACGAAGTAACTGCCATATCAACTGATATTATTTTTTAATCTGCGCTTGATGAAAACATCGGACATGGTACGGTATTTATTTCTGTGTGTATTATGCAGAGTAAATTTATTTTTTAATTACATGTCGAAATTTACCAATAAATCTGTAGGATGAGATAATACTCTCATTCATGGATACACGTCATTAAAATAAAACATTGGAGCAGAAACTGACAGTATCTGTCAGTTACTTTGTATTTTATATTTTGGTTTATTATTATTGAATAATAATATATATTTTATCCTGTTTATTTTTAAATTTTCTTGACAAGATTTATTTTTCAAAAATATTTTTTATAGAATTTTTTGAGAAAATGTCCACCGTCCAGAGGCATCTTCTCGTTTCGGCATGTGACGTGTTGTTAGTGTGCGTCGAGTGTACGTGTGAGATGATTCAGCAGAGACAAAATGGATACAGGGCGCAAATGTTACTCACGGTTAACTATGATTTTTACTGGCTACAATCTACAGATATGGTGTTGGGTACAGAAATATCACTTGCGATTACTACTGTGACCGGAAACAGTGATTGTACCGACAGACTGCTGGGACCGTGTTAGCTGGTGGGTGCCGGCTCGGTGCGTGCGACTAGAGCCGCGACGGCCCTTGACCACCACAAATCTAACCAAATGAATCCATTTTCAAACATAGCAAGTAAAATAACAATTTCACAACAATAAAAAGATGCATTTAATAAAATGATTTAAAAAATCTTAATTGGTAGGTATAATTAGTGGAAAAATTTTAAATATGGCCTACAGTTTACAAAACATTCTGACGAAGAAAATCAATACTGTAAGATGGATTGAAGAGTATATTCTGTATGTCTAAAATTATTATTTCAGATCTATGTTGACCCCACTCGCGACGATGATACCAGCTGTTTGTGCCAAGGCGGTATCTTGCATCGACCCGTGGATATATGCCATCAACCACCCCAGATACCGGTCAGTGCAGCTACTATTAATTGTTTATTTAAATTTTTTAACTTTATTGAAGTTGATGTTTAATTATTATAATGCAAATTTTCTTTTAACTCTCAATCGCATTAAGTTCGACACAATTTTAGGATATCATCTCTGTTTACATATTTTTGATTTACAATCTGAATCTGACAGTAAATATTTAGAATTGCGGATGCTTCTTTACAGATCAAAGATTTTTGTAGTATGAGAATGAGAGTATAAAATTCTACACCATAAATTTATTTCATTTCCCTACTCTCGTTATATCTACATTTTATTCAAATAATAATATTGGTAAAATTTTACTAAATTCTTAAACAAAATTAGTAAAAATGGCGAGAAACTTAAGTACAATAATGGTATGTAGCATGTTGGTATAGTGATTTTGGCTGTATTATGGCTCTAAGGCTGGTATAGTGGACGGTGATTCGAACTCCACTCTAAGATACTAGCAGGTAGGTAAGTACTTTATAGCGCAAGCGTTTAACTTAATTTGAAAATAATAAGAATATTGATGCGATACGTATTCCGTGTTCCCATCTCTATTTATTTTTTTGTTGCATAAAAAATAAAGCCTTCTCGGAATTTTTCAACCACAAGATTAATCAATATCTATTATTTTTTTACAAATTAAATATACTCAACTCGCTTCCTCATAAAAGATTGTCAGTGAACAATTTAAAAACCTTTAAAATCCTATCCTAAAGAATTTAAATTCTGATAAAATATTTATGAATAATATCACATTCCAAATACTTCTCCAATCCTATACTTGTTAAATCCCAAAGACTAAAAAATCCCTTCCCTTGCCTTTCATGAATAGATTTTTTAAAAATGTATAGTTAGTTATGTAATCAATCTTTCAAAAATTATTTCATCTATAATTTAAACTTTTCAAAAAGATAAGTTAGATAACTAATAGGAGAATAATTTTAAGTTATCTTGAAACTGCTGCTGAATGATATTATTTTGATTTTTTTTTTCGTTTATTTTCTAGTAATTATTTAAAAATAAAATAAATATAAATTTTCTTTCCGATAATTTGGAATTGGAATATCTATTCACCCTAACTTCAAAGCAACTGCCAACGTCTTTCTACTTTACTTCTCGTATATTAAAATAATTATTTACAATTACTAATTGAACAACAATTGAATTGAAAAATGTATTCAATATCTACATATATTTTTTATTTTTGCAGCAAAGAGCTTGAAAAACGAGTGCCATGGCTCGGAGTTCGTGAACCAGATATGGACTCTGCCTCTACCACAACCGGAACTACAACAACAGTTTCTACTACTGAAACATAGTCTCACTTCTTTTTTTGCTGCGAGAAATTCTCGTGTATATTCTTCAACAGGGAATGGATAAGGACTGCGACCTAAAATACCAAAGCATTTCACATTAATTACCTACATATGATGTTGTAGATAATCTTAATTCAACATTTTTATCCTACGATCTTATGGTACTTAAACGATACCTATCGTAAGATTTATGTACATCGATAGAAAATATTATTTTCTACTATGAAAATGTTTTCTAATTTTTTTTTACAACGATATTTATTTATAAATGACCTGGCAACGTCAATGGAAACCGATTCGAAAATTATTTAAGAGAATAATATTTTTATAACCTTATCTAAAATAAATGCTATTGTAATATATTATTATTCATGTATTAAATAAACCATGTAAAACATATCTAAAGAATAAAATCACAAATGAAATTTGTGCAAAATAACAAATATTTTAATATTATTTCAAATTCTGCCTTTTATCGTATCCTTATGAATCATTTATTTCCTGAAATATAATCATAATCAGTCCTAGATTTTCTTTGAACTAGTAGTATGAATGTAATATGATAACTTTTAATGAATTACTATGGACTATTTATTATATTATATAAATGAGGGTGAATGGTATGTATAAGAAATGGAGAGTAGGTATGTCAATTGGCTGCATTACCTACTCGTGACACTAAAAAGCATTGAAAAACTTCTTACCCTGATGAAAAATCTAGAGTATGTCAGAAAACTATTTTATTTTTAGATCTGAGATTTTATGAGAATCTTCTTGATTCTACGTAACAGGGTGTGTAAAAATATAACTGCATAAAAGTAAAAAAAAAATTAATATTCTATGTAAATTACTTTTATAATAGTTCAACATTTTCAGAAGAAATAAGGTAGATGACTCATCATTTGGTAGCCGTAGCACTAATTGTACCAGCGAATTTTGCTGGTGACGCCCTATATCGCCATTCCGGGTATTTTCTTCGGAATATTTTCTATCGTTTATTCTTTTGTCCATATTCAATTATTCAAACGTTATAATCCCCTTATAATCTCAAAAAACCGATCTCACTTAGTATTCTTCTAGGTGTCAACTGATTTTTTTGTGGCTCTGACTCCAGATTTCATCCAAAATTACAAATCTTGATAATAAGTTGTCGACATTAGCATCAAATATAGCCAAACACTCGCATAAATTTAAAGATTAATAGGTACGATATACCCATATTTTAATTCTTTTTTTATAAAAACTGCTTATCTGCATAAACAATCTAATAAATAAAAAATTCACCCATAAAAACATAGTTTTGTTTAAAAATCCTTTATAAGTCTCGGTTTTAATTTTATTGTACTTTCGTTTTCTTGACTAAGAGATTCATTTGTGTCATATTGGTACTAAATTAAATTTTAGATAATCATGAAAATGGTTTTTTCAGTATTTGTGTTATTTTTTTTAATTATCACTGCGATTTTGGTACGACGATTTCCAAAAAAAAAAATTTTACAGAATAACAACCAACTTTATAGCAATTTTAAATAAAGGGATAAATTTATAAGGGTCCATGATTTAAATCATTTTCGAAAGTAGGTACTTGTCCGAACATCTGAGATAAATTAGCATTTTTTTGTATGCGTGCATTCACGTGTGACCCCAAATATATGTAACAATGCATTGTCATCCACATCAAGTCGATGTGGAAAATTTAAGCTCGATTAATTAATTAGTTAATTTTCACTAGATTTTTTAAAAGAAGTTAAAACCGGCGGCGGCAAAGTTAATATAAAAGATTGAAAAAAAACATTAATATATGAATAATTAAAACGTTGATAAATTAATTAAATCACTATAATTTTCAAATTACAGCCACAATATTATATGACGGTAGAAACTTTTACGCGCTGCGTGTTAAAATAAATTAATTTCACTATCGCAATAAGTTGTAATCAGGGTTAAAGATAGAAGCCCCAATTGAAGCCATACACCTTTCTATTTTTTTGATACGGTAAATAGTGCAGTTTTAGATAACATTAAAAATGGAAAATCAGATTTCTAAAATATCTTGCAAAAAAAAATATATTTTCATTTACTCTTCTTCAACAGGGCATTAATAATGGACCGACTTCGACCTAAAATACCAAACTATTACACATAAAACACCTTCATATGATATGGAAGATAATCTTATTTTCAACATTTTTATTCTATGATTTTATGGATTATGATACCTAATTGTGTATATACTTTATTATATATGGAATATATCTTTAATAATTTATGGTTTTAAATTTAATACTATTTTTACTGGATACTGTTATCTTTGCTAAAAATTTCCCATTATTTTTCTCTTTTCTATATTAATTTTTAAATAATAATTGCGCACACTTTTAAATTGTCTCACATAATTGCATTACAATTATCACCTATTAGTTTTTTTTTTAAATGTTCTCAGGTTTTCACGGCCGTTCAGAATCTTCTGTGTATAGTTTTCTGGGATATTCTGCCGTGTATATGTGACCTCTTTGGCCGACGTTTCGGATCCCATTGCAGGGTCCATCATCAGGGCATCCATTCATCGCGCATATACCGAGAAGCAATAGAAATTTTCATTCATAAAAATAACAGCAGAAATGGTTGCATGTGAATGCCAAATACCTGGACTATAATATCTTAAAGACAAACACATGTAATACTGCAATTCCTGTAAAAAACACAACTTTGAAAATTAACCCACAAAATTCAACAATAATAGAAAAACCAATTAGTAAAGTAATTACCCGTTCCCAAAGTCGGCTAGTAAACAATATAAATAAAAATCGATAATTTTTAGCACCAATTAAGATTTTAATTCACTTTTGTTCTGGCTCTTGCCCCGAACAGACGAGTTTACTCGTCCAGTTTTGGGCAGGACTCAAAATAAGAGGCCCTTCAGAATGAGCAGTGTCACCTGTTCGAAATGTCGGGAGTTTAAAGGTCCTTTTCAGGACTGTTTGACGCGGATTCCACCAGAAAGTAGTTCGTCATATATATATGTAACAAAAGTAGATTCTGGAATATCTCGCGTTTTCTGTAGATGGTCTCCCTGAGAAGACCTAGGCCGACGTTTCGACACGGTATCACGTGCCATTGTCAGGGCTAAAAAGGCCTCAAAAGTTACGGACTAGCCGTACTTGCTCGCGGGTGACATGAAAGTCTCCCACCAATAAGGCTGCATGAAAGTCTCCCGCCGTATATTTTTTTATTTTATATAAATATATAAATAAATATTTATATATATAGATATATATATATATATATATTTATTTTGATTATTTGCTTCTTTGACCAGGCGCGTGTGGTGACTCTTGGGCTGAGATTTTCGGCTCAAATGAAAAATGATGGCCTGTAATGGTATCCGAAACGTCGACCAGAGAGGTCACATAAACACGGCAGAATAGCCCAGAAAACTATACACAGAAGATTCTGAACGACAACCCACCAATTGCAAATTTCGTAATGGAGAAATTCGAGGAAACAGCTCTAGATACAGCAACTTTGATTCCCATGGTTTGGTGGAGGTACGTAATACATAATCGGAGGTCTTTCGAAAAGTCTGCTGTTTTGGGAAAAATCAAGAAGCCGGTCGAATGTTAAAATTTGTACGGAAAAACATTACATGGAGATCATCAGAATCATGATAAATTTATCTTTGCAATTAATGGAACATTAAATTTCTTTACAGCTGATTTTGATTCCGTTGAGTTCCACTGGTTGACCTGGTAAGATATTTTCATTAAAGCCATAAATCATATCATTCTCGTAGGTAAATGACATTAAGTTATCGCACAATTCATGCGAAGAGTGAATATCCCGCTAACGGCCGGCGTGAGCGGGCTTTATAGCGAGGGGAGAAATATATACAGCAAAACTTCTGAATTTATGTATCCTGTAAGTACCAGTTAGAGGATGAAAGCCTGTGAGGATTGAGGAAACAGATATCTAAAACATTGAAGTCCTGGTGTGCGATCTTCGCGAAAGCTGGTATCCGTGGGTCACCATGTCTAGCCCCATCGATCAATAAAATACACCTTTACCGTTGTGTTGTGACTGAAAGGTATTGATCAATTAGGCTGAAGGAAGTAATCTACCTTGTCCTATGAGATTTACCATCGATCAATATAAGCAGATTCGTATAAAGGAAATATTTGTTCATTGGTAATAATTGAGAATAATAAAACCATCAATTACTTTCCATTATCTTATATCATACTGTTATTACATTATTCTTATTTAATATTTATTGCACAATTTCAATTATAATACTAATACAAAAGCATGGTTGACTTGATTGAGGCAGACGATGGAATGGTTGGTTCACCTCGGCCGTGGGCTGGGCCACCGGTCGTCTTTCCGCTCTCGGTGTTGCCAGGATGCGACGTCCGGCTCAAACAAATCAACAAAACTCTCATTGTACAATTTTGTCAACTGAGTCAGATTCTAAGTATTGGAAACATCGTCTCCCCGAGGTAGTCCGTCTACTCATAAATGTATTTCTGGTATAACGTGTGGACTACTGTGATAGTATTTATGCTGGACTACTGAAATTTCAAACGACTAGATTAAAATCTATATAATAATACGGCGGCATGGATAATTTATGAAACATACGTATTGTTTGTTGATTACTATAATATATTCTCTTAGCTTTCCAATATTCTCTTATCCAACATAATTCTTAATTTACTACGCCTTAAATATCTGTGAATCTTTGTAATTGGTTTACGCAATGCACACTGTGATTGAAAGTGTTAAGATTCCTTAATTAAATTAATAAATAAAATAAGAATAAAATTTCTCTCTCAAACCATCTCTTTTGTAAGATCAGTTTCCCGAGGAATTCATATTCTTTTCTGATTACAGTTTTCTGAAATATACTGAAAATTTTGGAGATGACTTTTCTAGGATTTTGGCTTGTCCGATTATTCGAGATAGAGCAGTTGTCCGGCAATCTATTGCGCTTTAAGAGGGTGAGAGAATACATTATAAAATTATAATTATAAAAATTATTATCAAAATTGTTTTGGTAATATTATATAATATAGGAACAGCAACTTTTCATAAAAATAATGTATACAAAACATTAAAAAAAAACAATTTTTTGCAAAAATTATGAAAAATAAAAATATATAAAATTAAGTACTTACTGTTTTAAAACTTACGACGATAATATTATACATACAGAGTTATTTGGAAAATATTAAAAACCTTGTAGGACTATATCCTGCCTTGATTGTGAATCGAAAAAGTTCAAGCAACCATGACCAATATGATCAATAGTTATGGATATATGCGACATCAAAGTTTGCATTTTTATTTCAATATTTCAGACTTATTTTTTGTAAAACGTTGGACTATCATTACAGTATCTTATATCGACTATGAAAAATTCCATTCCCTTTAATACAAGTCAAATAAATAAAATACGTAATAAAAACCTTCGAATTCTAATAAAAAAACATTCCAATTGGAATATATGCAGGGTAAAAACCCTGCATTTTATATAACTTATATTAAAACGAATAAATTTTTTGTAAGCGATTAATGTTATTGGAATGACACTTCAACATTTTGAAAAAAATAAGGCAGAAATATTGAAAAAAATGCACACTTTGATATTGCATAATTCCATTACTATTGATATTAGGTCACGGCTGCTTGAACATTTTCTACTCATAAGCAAGTCAGGAATATTGTTATAATATAATTTTTCAGTAAATCTGAAAATATTGATCATTATCATCTTCAACTCCTCATTCTTGTATGGTGTATGGTTGAGAGGGACTGCTCTTGTATGACAATACCTGATGATTTAGGTATTTAACTTGTTATTAATTGCACTTAGACTAATTCTCTTGCATCTTTAGTAATGATAGATAAAATAACTCTATTTATTTGAAAATAATAAATTCTTCAATAAGAGCAATATAACTTTATGGTTACAATATTTATACTAATAAAAAGAAAAAAATTGTGTGAAATCACTATTTTTTATATAATGTACATATTTTGGGGCCAGTGGTATTAAAAAATTAAATATAATATTCTAAAGACTTATTTTGTAATTAATTACATTTTTTTAAAATATTCATTATTTTATTTGTATTTATCTACTGTATATGCTGTATAACTGTATATACAGCACCCTGATGATGGAATGGTAATTTCTGAAACATGTTGGTGAAAAAAAAACTCACAAAAGTAGATATATACAAATAAAATAATCAATATTTTTTAATTACCTTTCAAATTATTTTTCACATACGTTGCTAATTAGTTATTCAACTGCCGTTTATTTAATTTTTTATTTTTGTTTAAGTGTACTTATATTTCCAATTTTGATTATAAAAGTATTATAATTGTATCCTGAAGAATATGATTATAATACTATATAATATATAATGAGAAGAATGTTTCGGGGCCAACACTCCCTATTGGCCCAGAGACATTTTGATTATTCAATAAATAGTGATTTGATTCGAAATATTTTCTTTTTATTAAAATAAATTAGTAAATATGTATATTTTTTCCGAGCACTTCTGTGGGTGTGAAACCTTCATAATTATATATCCTATTCACCCTCCTAACATACTTTCCTTAAATCTTGTACTGAGGTACTTCGGTACAAATGTACTTTGATCGCGTATATTATTGCATTAAAGACTTATCAAACACGAAGTACCCGGACCGCCCTATAAAAGAGGCCTGAAAACATCCAGTAATTAAGTGAGAAGCGACTTTTCAAGTCGGACTGAACTCACTTCGTTGTCTTATTTCGAAAGGTCATATCAAAAGTTTAATCGTAGTCAGCTGAATTCACATTTTTATTTTGCATGAGTTCCGCCGTTAGCGTAAAAACTGTTTTTCATTTTTTAATTAATAAACTACTATATATTAAAACAAACAATAAATAATGTTTATGAATACTTCAGAGTATGGGCCGATGGCTATGGCCTACAAAAGGTAAGAAAACTGATTTTTTTAAATATTTCCATTATTCTTCTGTTGTATATTTTTAAATTGAAACAAATTGGAAAAAAATTGAAACGTCATATATAAAGTAAAGCTATACGAAGCAGTTAAATTAACTCATTTTTAATATTTTTTAAAAACCAAATGTTCAAAATGCGTAAAAAAATATTTTATGCCGTTTGTACTCGAGTATAAGTCGAAAATTTTGTTGCTATTTTGAAATAAGCTACCTATATAAATATTAATTTGTAGCAACTTACAGTCGAGTCACAAATTTCTAATAAATGTAAAATTGTGTTTTGAAGCTGATTTTGAGTTAAATTCAAAAATAGAATATGCAGAGACTTATCTATCTCAAGTTTTAAATAATTAAAATGCTTATGCATATGACAGAGGCTCTGTCTGGCCTGCAATTAAGTGCTGCATTTAAGTTCTTCAAAATGAAATTTAAGTCACATTAATTATTTTTTATACATTTTTTTGTTTGAAATAATTATACATCTTTTAAAAATGTGTGAGATTGTATAAAAACAAATTTGGCAAAAATATCTACTTTTTAATTTTTTTTAGATATTTTCTAAAATAAAACACTCAAATAAAATTATATTTTTGTTTATTCTATCTTTTGGTCCCGTCAAATAATTTATGCTTAAAATAAACTATTCACATTTTTCATAATCGTCTGTTGTTGATTCAAATATTTATAATGACTATTGGTCGGTGATCTCTCTGGATCCCATTGTAGAGTTCGTTACCTATGTTATGACATTTTAAGACAACGACAGCCCTTGTGATCGACCGGTCTGTCTTTGTCTTATAATATCATAACACCAGCCCTTGTGATGGACTAGATGATAAAATAGGCTAGAGAATTCGGAGACACATGACAGAATATTTCATAAGAGTTTTAACAGAAGATTCTGAAAAAAATAAAAATTTAATTCTTACTCTCTTGTACCGAAAATCATATATCACTAGGAATTAGAAAATTTCACTACCAGATATAAATTGAAGGGTATTAAAAAACAAAGGCAATTAATATCTCACTGAGGTATTTCTGAAATAAATACAAGAAACCTGTCATTACTCGAAAGAATTTCTCAAATTCTTGGACATAAGTTTAAAAAATAGTTTCCATCTCAATTTTCCTTTTATGTACGTATAAATAAGCATTTAACTTTTAAACATGAATATCGCTGTATTTCTACCAACTAGTGGATATTGCTGCTTTTGCTATTTACATAATTCGATATTGTCATGTGACATCCTTGGGGGTTGATTCGAGAAAGTGGATATTACTGCATTTGCTTTTGATAGTGATTTTGAAACACAATTTTGGAAGTGAGTGAGTGAGCAGTGAGTGCATTCAAATCATTTTAATTTTTTACTTTGCTTTTATACCTCTCAACTTCAGTAACGCATCCAAAAAAAAATCTGCGTTACATTGCAATATAACCTTATGAACAAATGCCAAATTTCAAGTCGATTGATGTTTTTGTAAAAAGTTGTTAAATGTAATCACCTCAGTACGGTTTGAAAAGTGATAAAATTAAAATTTTAGGTTAGTTAAGGCTATTTTTTATAATTTTTTTTATTTATTTACAAATCAAGTTTTTTAAATAAGATGAATAACGTTTCAAGTGACATATTCCAAAATTTCTGTTACGTGGGTTAGCAATATAATATGGATTTTTTTGGTATATTATTGATATACCGAAACGTCACATTTTTATTAAATTGTATAAAATTATTTCACTATAATCAATCAATAGAACAGGCCTAGCCTAAGTGGTAAATCACCAAATTATATTCTGAATACATTTTGTGTGAACAAAAAATAAAAAATTTAAAAAATTAGTAGCATCGGTGGTGATACCATTGTGGATAGACATTTTTATTTTACTTTCAAAGATTAAATTGCATGAATCTTGTATATTAATTAAAACAAATACCAACATTCTTATTAACAACGTTGATTATATAGATGTATATCTATCAGGATGGACTTTGACGAACGTCGGTGGTATCGTAACCAGAATACAATGTTTAAATTAATAATTATGTGCAACCGAATAATTAAGCTGTGGGAAGCGGTCTGAAATAGCACACAAAACACCAGCGGCTTTGTTCAAAGATTGTTTTAATTAAATAGTTGTCTATCGATAAACGTTAGCCTGTTAAAATCATGCAAGCGTTATTTTCGCAGTGG